>JAAGNO010020082.1:0-11841 GCA_033439905.1 Ceryle rudis
TGAGCGGGGGCGCCGGGAGGGGGCGGGCGGCGCGGGGCAGGCTGGGGGCTGTAGTTGGGGGCGGGCGGCAGCTTCCCTGGAGCTGTGCAAGGTCCGGGCACAGCGGCATCCGGGCTGCGGCCGTGGCTGAGCCGTCGGGCCCAGCGCCTCTGGGCGCCTCTCACAGCGCTGAGGGGATGGTGGGAGGCAGGAGGCTGCGTGTCCCTACTGAGGGACAGGCCGGAACAGCGCCTCGGCCTTTCTCTAAGCCCGTGTACTCGGAGGGGGGGGTCCGGCACCGTGGTGCTTCTCACAGGCCTCATTCTAGGCCCCCTGGGCTGTCAGCCTCGCATGCAGCTCTGATGAGCAGCTGTCACAAATGTCTTGGGAAATGCCGAGCTGCTGCATCTCAGTCAAGTCTGTGCATTTGTCTTTTAGCTCCTGGGTCAAGCTGCTAGAAACATGGTGATGCAAGAAGATGCCATCCTGCACTCAGAAGATGTAAGCTGAGTTTATCTGCTAGAGCGACAGTGGACAGGAGGAGAGAGGGGTTATAAAAACAGATATGCAGACATGTTACTGGAGCCCTGAAATGAAACACATGAGTTCAGGCAGTGGGGCTGGTGGCCAGAATAATTTAGTGCTTTGTCAAACCCACGTGTGCTGCTATCCTTTCAGTGCCCAGCAGCCTAAGGCAGCCCTTAAGCTGTGCCGTCTCTATCAGAAAGCTTGAGGGACTGTAGGTTGAAACAAAGCACTTGGGAAAGAAGAGTGGAATGTGCCACTGCTGACAGATACCAGTGGGGGTGTTCTGAAAGCAGTGCAGTGGTACACTGATGATTGTGCTGAAAGAACTCCCCAGGGCATTGGCACAACTTGTCCTGTGATTCTGCTGAACTGCTTCCATCAGACATTCATTCTTTGTCTTGTTCTCCACAGAGTTTAAGGAAAATGGCCATAATAACCACACATCTACAGTACCAGTAAGTAGGGGACACCATGTTCTCTCTGGGGAGCTGAGTGGATTCCTTGATCCCTTTCTGTTCTCCTGTTCTCCCTAAAGACTTTACATGAAACCCAGACAGACCGATCCCTCTTGCCTGGCTCCCCAAAGCTGAGCAGCCCCTGGAACTGGGATCTTCCATCCCTCTCCAGCTCCACTGGTACAGTTCAGGCTGTTTTGGGGTGGGAGATGAGATTTTTTTGCCTCCTACACTGTGTCTCCTGTGATAGTGTGTGACACATCTAGGGCTAAGGGGGAAAAGCCATTGTTGCTGCTCTCCTCTTGGGACTTAATCCAGAAACACACCAGGGTTTTGGCCTCCCTGAGCCCTCGATTAAGTCCATTTTCTTCAACATAACATGAACCCTGTTGCTGAGATTTTGTTTTTCTAATGCTCTTTTTGTCTTCTTATCTAGGCAAGAAGCAATTCAGAAGAAGTGAGTACTCAGCTGAAGGAATGACAGGAGGACCCGGGGGGCATGTGTGGGTGTTGATGGAAGGGGAAAAGTGGTGGACTAGGGTGGGGCAGAACAGACTGAAAAGGTTTTTGCAGCTGCCTTTGAAGCAGATGCTGGCCCAGTGGGATAGTGCTTCAGTATTGTGAAGTGGTGGGAATTTGAGCGAAGGGATGATTTATACTGAAACTTCCATTTGTTAATTAACCTGATAGAGCCTGTGAGGTAGTTTGTGATAGGAGCTGAGGGTGGTGTAGAATTGAGCTGTCTGCTTAAGGGTGCACAACATGAGGTTTGTTTTGTGGGGACACAGAGGTGGGTTGGGGAACCCCAGAGCTGCTTTTTGCTGTAGTGCCAGTGCTAGACCTGTTCTGTTCCCTTGGGCGCAGGCAGCACAGTGCAGTCTGGGGAGCAGATCTCACTGTGAACCTCTCCTTGCTTGGTCCCCAGCGTTGAGCAGTCATCAAACCTACAGGACCAGCTGAGCCACTTGCTGAAATGAAGAACAGCCAGCGGCACAAGGACATCTCGACTGGCACTGAGGGCAGTAAAGTGTGCTTTCCCCTCCAGACCCTGGGGTTCAGACCTGTGTCAGGGTGGTACTGGATGTCAGCTGGGATAGGTGCAGAGTCAGTGTTTCTGGGCACACGGGCCACTCCCACGTCCCTCCATCCACGTCTCAGCTCCAGAACTCTCGCCTGCTCACCAGTGCCTGACTGAAACACACTTCTCTGAAACTTTACTCCCCCCAACAATTCCTGTGTCCACTTAACTTCCTGTGCATGAGGTGCTCAGCCCACATCAGCACCCTTGGCAAGAAGTGCATAGAATCAAGCTGTGGGTTTTAAATACAGATGCCTCCAGTTTGGCACTGGTTTGTATTTAGATGCAGTGATGGCACAGGGTGCAATTTATTTTGGGCATGTTAATCAGTGGGAGCTGCAAGTGTCTGGGTGGGTGAAAGAGATGCTTCAGTGTAGACTGGGGTGCCAGTCCCAGGGCAGAATTTCTGAAAGCGGGAGTCTGGGCACACACCTCTGTCACTGGTCCAGCTGGGCATGATTTGGCCTTATTTTCCACTCTGCCAGAATTTGGAACATCATCCCCTTGCCAACCCATCTGCGCTACCTTTGGCCTTCAACTGCATTCCTCTTCCCGGGCTGCCGCTCAGGCTCTCGGCGAGCAGCCTCAGCTGCAGTGTGTGTTCCCCTCTCCTTGGGAAGGTATCCAGAGGCCTGGCCGGGAAGCCGGCGGGAGAGCATCACAAGCCGGTGTGCACAGCTCTGGACTGTGCTGTGTCGGAGGGCTTGCAACTGGGCTGCTGTTCATACCCTGGGGAGTGACATGAGGCCCAGGCTATAAATACTGTCTTGTTTTTCTGAAGTCACTTATCTGGAGCACTTGGAGAGCACGGGAAGCACTTGTGTGCCCGAGTGTGGTTTTCATCAGCTGATAGGAGAAGGCAGAGCTGAGAGTGGGCACTGGCCTGCCACCTTCCTGCTGCCACGTTCCTGCTGGAGCACTGCTGGCATATGGGTCCTGTGCTGCAGAGCCTTCTCCTGGGATGGATTTCACCGTCGCCTGCAGAGCTGCTGCCTCTTTGGGCTTCACCAGGTGGCACCACATCTGCATACCTGCAGAGGTGCCACTGTTACCCAGGGGCCATAGCGGGTATTTTTGCCGTGGAAGGGGTGCTGGTCCCCAGCTTTGCAGGTGCACTTTGGGAATGAGGTTTTTTCCCTGAGCTTCTGGAGAATCTGCAACTCACTGGGAATAAAAGCTGCCCTGAACACCACCAAACCGCAGCAGAGTCTGGTGGATGCCGTCACTGGTTGTCCCTGTGCAGGGAGGGAGACTGGGATGGTGGGTCCCTGCCCGGCAATACTTCAGCGCCGGGACCTTCTTTGCAGATGTGGTGTGTCCTCGCTGCAGGTGATTCGTCTCCTCCAAGGTCCCATCTTCTGCAAGGGCCAGAGCAGCCCCGCGGTATTAATCTCGAGTCTCCCTGCGTTTCGAGCAAGCAGGGCAGGGCTGTGCTGTGGGGGTAGGGAGCCGTTGGGGCAGGAGACAGCAGGGCAGATTTCTGGGGGTGCGGGTGCAGGCAGGGATGAGGGTCTTGTCACGGACTGGGAGTGATGGCAGCGTGAGCCCCATCGGAGTGGGGTCAGCTCCCCGCCGTGCGGGGCCGTGCGCCCGGGGTCTGGGCCAGGCGGGGGCCGATGTCAGGGGTGGCGAAGGGTGTCCGGGCGGTGCAGGGTGCCGGGGAGGGGCGGTGCAGGGTCCGAGGGCGGTGCAGGGTGCCGGGGCGGGGCGGTGCAGGGTCCGAGGGTGGTGCAGGGTGGAGTGTGGCGCAGGCACGGCAGCTGGAGGCAGTAAGGCAGCTTGGGGCCTCTGCTGTGGGGTCCTGGGCCCTCCCTAGGGGCACCCCTTGGGGTCGAGGGCTCTCTGCAAATCGTGGAGGAGTTGCCCTACGGGGAAGTTTTGGGAGGCTTGTCATTCCGGGGCAGCTGGGACTGGGGGTTTTGCGGGGAGGGAGGTTGTTAGGTGTGCCCAGGAGCATCCCACTAGGCTGCAAGATTTTGGGTCTCCCTGGGTACTGCCGGTGTGGGAAGGGCAAAAAGCTCTCCTGTGTTTGAGGAAAAAGGGGGGAAAGTTCAAGGCCTTCCGGAGGGCTTGGTACAGTGCTCATCGCTGTGGTGTCGGACACCAACCCCATGTTCCCGTTGCAGTGTCGACCCCCTGCGGAGAGCAGATCCACCGGGAGGTGCAGGTGAGGGGTGCAAGCGGGAGCTGGCGAGGGGCCAGGGCAGTTGGGCAGGGGGGTCAAGCCCGGGCTGTGCTGCGGTGCCTTCTGTGCTGAGAAGACAAAGGTTGTTTCAGGGCCCAGATAAAAATGTTAGATGCAGTTGTCTGCTTCGCTTCTGTTTGCCAGAGGGATGGGGGTGCTGAGCCACCCTCTATTTCCCAGTCCTCATTCCCTACACCCCTCTCAGCTGCGGAAATGGTGTCTGCAGCCTACAAAGTTACTGCAGATGGAAACTGAATCTTCAACTGCACAAACACATCTGTGTATTCAAGCAAGGGGAGCTGGGACGATGGGGCAAAGTGTTGGTTGCTGTTAGCCTAATTTTTAGCTGGATGCAAACAAGAGTACCAGTGCTGGAGGATACCAAGGGTGCATACAATCTGAGCACAGCCATGACCTTCCTGGTTTGATGCATGAGGAGCTCCTGAGGCACAGCTTGCTGTCCTTCCCATCTCAGGATTACTATGGCAAAGAGCTGCAGAAATCAGAGGACCTGAAGACCAATGCATGTGTCACCTCGGCCAGGCCCCTTCCCAAGGTGGTGAGAGATGCTTTGGAGCGTGTCCATGAGGAGGTGGTGGCCAGGTAAATCCCACTTTGCTGCTGCCTCCTCATGTGCTGCAGCACCCTGGACTGTCAGTGGGCACTGTGGGGGCACCTTTGCCCAGCTCAGCATCTCCCCAGGTACTATGGCTGTGGTCTGGTGATCCCTGAGTACCTGACATCATGCTGGATCCTGGACCTGGGCAGTGGCAGCGGCAGAGACTGCTATCTGCTGAGCCAGCTGGTTGGGGAGTGTGGCCATGTCACCGGCATAGACATGACTGAAGGCCAGGTACAGCACTGAGCCAGGGCTTCCCCTCGCCTCTCCCTACCCAACACCCCCCCAGCATCATTCCTATCCTCCTCCCAGACTGAGGTGGCAAAGAAGCACATTGCCTACCACATGGACAAGTTCGGCTACCAAAAGCCAAATGTGGAGTTCCTCCAGGGCTACATGGAGAAGCTGGGTGACATTGGGCTGGCTGATGAGAGCTATGATATTGTCATGTAGGTACTGTGCAGGTACTACCTCTCCTGGTTCTGCTGCTGCCCAGGGCCATGGGCTAGAGTCCAGGTCCACATCCCACTGGGTCATCTGCTTCAGGAGCACATGTTGGGAAAAGGAAAATGCAAAGGCAGATTCTGGGCTAGAGCTTGGAATATACAAACTGACCTTTTCATAGTCAAACCAGTGTCTTGAAATCCTGCATGAAACAATGGGACAAACAGCAGCTGGTGGATGTGCAGCAGCTGACAGTGCTGAGTGTATGAGGGTGCAAATGAGCCTTGATCTCCTCCTCAGCTCCAACTGTGTGATCAACCTTGCTCCTGACAAGAGGGCTGTGCTGCGGGAGGCCTACCGTGTGCTGAAGGTAATGCCAAGGTCGATGCCCACAGCAGGAACAGAGTGTGGCTGGGTTAGCTCTGCTATTGGGGTGCCACTGGGATGCAGCAAATGGGATCCAGCAAGCTGGGGACGTGGACAGGATTGCAGAGGGTTCTGAGCAGGGTAGTATTGGGAATGCCCAGTTCTCCCTGCCCCTTTTGTCCTCTTGCTTCTTGGAGTCTCCCTTCACTCCTCACTGCCTTCCAGCCTGGGGGAGAGATGTACTTCAGTGACATCTACGCCAGCCAGCGCCTGAGTGAGACCATCCGGAAGCACAGGGTGCTGTGGGGTGTGTGTGGCTCCAGGATGGGGGTGGCGTGGAATGGGGGGACTGGACTTTTTCCTCCATCACCCATGCTTATGGTCTTGTGACAGGGGAGTGCCTGGCAGGAGCCCTGTACTGGAGAGATCTGTACAGCATCGCTGAAGAGGTAGGGTTCAGCCCTCCGTGCCTGGTCACCGCCAGCCCCATCACCATTGGCGACAAGGAGTTGGAGGGCATCATCGGTGAGGGTCTCACCAGGGACCATCAGCTCTGGGCAGCCATGGGGAGCCGTGCTGGGATCCTGAGCTCTGCCTGTTCCCAGCCCAGGTGCCCAGTGCCCAACTCACCAATCTTTCCCTTGCAGGTGACTGTTGCTTTGCCTCTGCGACTTTCCGCCTGTTTAAGGTGCCAGTTAGCAGCCGGGCTGGGCCAGGCCAGGTCATCTACAATGGTGGGATTGTGGGGCACGAGCAGGAGCTGGTGTTTGATGCCAACTTCACGTTCAAGGTGCGGGGAAGCACCCTGGGCCTTCCCAGGATGCCAAGTAGTCCTGGTCTGTAGGGATGGGGTATAGCTGATGAAACAGGGCTGCTCAGAAGCATGCTCTGTGATCTTGAGGGTAAGCTTCGGTAGAGGGAGTGGTGGGTGGTAAAAGGGGCTGTATAAACCAGAGAAGGTAGAAGTGGGTGCGGAAGGGAGTCACACCCACGCATAGCACTGGGGTGAAGGTAGGAGCAGGACATCCATGGTGGATTCACAGGAGGGTTTGAAAACAGATTCTTGGTCATTGTGGGTGTTTCTCAAGGTTTTGGGCCAGGCTGTGCCCCTGATTTCACTCCCCTCATCATCTTTCTGGGTGATTGAGGTCCCCTGGGTCACATATCATGGACCCCAGCCCTGTGACCATCCCTCTGACCCCAGGAAGGAGAGGTCGTGGATGTGGATGCTGAGATGGCTGCAATCTTGAAGAGCTCCAGGTTTGCAGAGGAGTTCCTAATCCGAGTTGGTGAGACCAGTGCTGCCACACCACAGGGCTGCTGTTGCAAGGGAGTGAAGGTTGGTAGCCGTCAGGTCCATGGCTTGGTTCAGGGATGGGGACATGAGTGTCCTGTGTTATCAAAACTGTGCTGCGCTATCAGAGGGGCTGCAGCATGACACCACAAGACCTGAGTCCTTCTTGGCCAGGCAGGAACCCATGGGGCACCAAGGGTGGTGCCTGAGTTTGGGAAACTGCACTGCACCCCAGCATGGGTTGGAGCCCTCCAAAGATGGGATCTGTTCTAACCCATCCCCATGGCTTCTTCCTGACCATTGCTTTCCCAGCTGCCAATGTGAGCTTGACCCTGGCTACCAGCCCTGACCTTGCAGCACAAAGCACCTCTATCTGCTGGAAGCCTCTCTTTGGTGGTCCCTTCAGCCTGTAGATGAGCCAGAAGAGGCAAGGGAGATAACGCCTTGCAGCTGTGTGTCCCTGAAACACAACCTTGTATTTGGGAAGGGGGAGATGTTCTTGGGTCGCTGTCCAATCGGAAGGCATTTATCAGATAGAAGCAGAGCCAAAGTCCCAGAAAAGCTCTTGGCTTCCTCCTCACAGCAGGGAAAAGCAGCTGCAGTGACTGAGAGGCTCCCCTCATGTTAGCTATGGAGGGTCTTCTTGGGCTGCCCTGCTGGCAGGGAGTGAGTCTGGTGAAAAATGCTGCTTCCCTGGGGTGCCTCTTGCTTCTCTCTGGCCTAATCCTACCTCTGTTTCTTCTCTGTCCTCCAGGAGAAGATCTGCAATCCCTTCCAGCTGCTGGAGCAGCTGGTGGCTCCGAGTCCTTCCTGCCATCCCAGTGGTACCTGTGGTCCCTCAGGGTGCTGCTGAGTGGTGAGTGATGCCCCTTCACCAGTGGATGCCAGTGGGGTAGGAAGATGTGGTTCCAGTGGCATGTGACTTCCACTGGAGAGCAAATAAATGGCAGAACTCAAAGGCTGTGTGCTTGTCGCCAGGACCACGGGGCCCATGGGGTGCTGTGCTCCCTTGTTGGGGCAGGCTGTGCCTGGCTGCAGTAAGGCCAGGCAGGTCTGGCATGGGTTCGGTAGCAGCTGCGTGCTGGTGTTGAGCCCACGGCGCAGAGACGTTTGCAGGAGGCAGCTTGGCAGAGAGCATGGTGCGAAAGGCTGGGCCTGACCCTGTGGTGTAGACCCCTCTGCGTGAGCCTGGCTCCAGTTTGAGGTCTTGGGGAGCCTACAGCTGACATCCAAATGCTTCTGAGAAGCAAAAGGCACAGCAACAAGCAGCCCGATTGCTTTTTTCCTTCTTTGATCTCCCGGTGCTAAGCGTCCCCACGCAGGGAGCCGCGGGCGTCCGCCGGGCAGAGCCAGGCCAGCTCCCGGGGGCCGGCTGAGCAGCTTAATGCCGTGGTCGCGAATGAGCAGCTCCCCAGGGCTGTGGGCAAGGAGGATTGAGCGCATCGCGCTGTCTCGGGCGGCCCTGTTTGTCCATGAACAACTCACCGTGGCACACGAGGTGCAGAGGGATGACCCCGCTATTCGCATTCGGGACAGGGGGATGCCCCAAGCGCAGCTCGCCACACCTTGTCTCGCTTGCAGCCCCACAGCCCGCGCGGGGAGACGGGAATTTCCCTCCTTTGCCCTGTGCTGCTGAGGTTTGTCTTTTCCCCCGGACTCCATCTAGTGGTAAAGCCCCGAGTCCCCCGCGAGCATCTCACCTGCAGAGTTTTGCAGGGAAATGCAGCGATTCTGGACCAGCAGGAACCCGACCGACCGCGTCCCGCAGCGGGCGAGGAGCCAGGGCTTCGAGGCCGCGGTGGGAGGCGATGGGCTGCGCTCCTGCCCCACCGCGAACCCCGCAAGCTCTGGCCCGCCGAGGCTGTCCGGGAAAGGCTGGGGGCTGCTCAGCAGCAGCTTAAAAATGAGGGACTGTTTCCACCTCTCCTCACACGCTGGTTTTCCAGGAGGGACCAAATTTTGCTGCAGCATGGGAAAGATAAAAAACAAAGAATGAAATATTTGGGTTCAAAAAGAAACTCGGGCAAGTGCCAAGGATGTTCTGCAGTAGCGGTGGCCGAGGAGGCATTAAAGGAGGCATTTCCAGGACATCTGAAATGAAAAGCATGGGCAGTCAGGTAACGCCTGACTGGCACGGTGACAGGAAATCTAGAAACAGGTGTGACATGCTTAACCTGTTCTCTGTCGTCATTAAAATAAGGGAGTGATTAATTCACAATTTAGGGATTAAACTTATTAATAATGACCATAATTATAGTTTCCTGGGAAGGTGCCTTGCCAGCCTATCCTGTGGCTTTGGATGAGATTATGAGTCTGACTTATTTGGTGTACAAAAATTTGTAAATTCTTTGGTTTAGAGCTATACCATCATTTAAAAAAAAAAATAACAAATCCTTGGTATTATGTGAATCAACAGGGCATGTATTAGCTAACTTCAGGTAGGACTCCCTGGCAGACCAACCTTAGGGGTGTCTGTGACCCAGCAGGTGTGAGGAGATCTGAACTTATGTGGAGGGATGTCACTGATGGCGCCTTGGGAAGGACCTCCTGAAAACACAACCAAGATGCTTTTTAATCCCACCTGTGCCACCCCCTCTCCACTCCCCCCCCTCCACCCCAGCATAGCCGCCTTCCATGGTTATTACTTACTATTTCTCAAAGTCCCCAGACATCTCATCCTGGGAGGTTTGCAGCAATTAGCTCCTGCTATCAGAGAGCCTTCCCAGTGGGAACGGAAGAGCAGGTGCGGGGGGGGGGGGATCCTACTTGTAAACCCTTTCATTAAAAAGGCATGACTGCCTTGCTGTGGCCTTTCAGCTTGCATGGGGAGAGAAGCACCCATGGCGAGATCCTCCCTCTCACATGCATAAGGAAAAAGGCCACAGTGAAATGCCACTGCATTTTCAAAGCACCGACTAGTTTTGGGTGGTTGGTTGTTTGGTGGGGTTTTTTTGTTTGTTTTGGGTTTTAGGTTTTTTTGTGGGGCGTGGTTTGGTGTTGGTTTGTTTGGGTTTTTTTTTTTTTCCCTTCCTTTTTTTTCCCCAAATTCTCAGCATTTCTGAGAGGAAGCAGCTAAGAGGACTTGACTTTGATTTTTGAGCTCTAGAGTAGGGGACCTCACCAGGCTGTGGGTGTGGGTGTCTTGTCTGCTTGGCTTTGCTTGTGCATGCACAGCCTTAGGGGTTTTAGCCCCCAAGCCATGAAAAGAGAAGATTCTGCAGCCCCATCCTACATGAGGAACCACAAAATGATCTGTCCAACACGCCGGTCTGGGTGTTTTTAATGATTGTAGTGATGGGCCAAATCTCATTTTCCCTGTGTGGAAGCTCTGCAGCATCAGTGTCCTCCCTCTGGAAGCAGGGAGTGTGCTTCAAGGTCAGGAGCCATAACTTCAGGTGCTCTGATTCATCCCGAGGTGAAAGGGAAGTGATTACTGAGTCCCTGTTTACAGTGGTCAGCAGAGCGTTGCTGTAGCTCAGGTGCATCTGCCACCTTCCTGGAGAAGAAAACCTGCAGATGTCCCCCAGGATGAGCTGAAGGAGGTTTGGGGCTAGGAAAGATTTGTGTCTACAGCTGCTGGAGCGCTGTACTCTGCTCCCCACTGCATTGGGTTGTCCTGCATAATCCTCTAGTCTTCCATTTTCCAAGCACTTAAATGGAGGGGAGGTTGTTTCACCTCCTCTAAAGGGTTAACCTGAACCCAAAATGTGGTCTCAGTCACCTCAAGCTATACTGGCTGCTCCCACAGTTGTTCATCTCTGGATCTCCAGGATGCTAAACTGTGTCCTGTGTTGTGTACTGCTCATCACTAATGGAATGTGGAGATGATAATAGAATCATTTAGACTGGAAAAGATCAAGTCCAACCATTAACCCAGTACTGCCAAGTCCACCGCTAAACAAACCACGTCCCTCAGCACTGACCACCTCTACATCTTTTAAATACCTCTGGGATGGTGACACCACCACTTCCCTGGGCAGCCTGTTCCAGTGCTTGATAACCCTTTTGGTGAAGAAAGGTTTCCTAATATCCAACATAAACCTCCCACGATGCAGCTTGAGGCCATTTCCTCTTGTCCTATCTCTTGTTATGTGGGAGAAGAAACCAACGCCCACCTTGCTACAACCTCCTTTCAGGGAGTTGTAGAGATGGCTGGGCCATGGGCCATTGCCTCAGCTGGGATTGTGGTACGGTAGTCAGGGCCCTGGAAACAGTAAGGCTCTTGGCATGTAATTTAAACACATGCTTGATGAAAGCAAGTAATTAACACACTTAATTGAATATAATTTAAGCACACACATTTTTTTTCCTGCGTGGGACCCGTCAGCCCTTCGTGTGTCTGTGCACTAAGGACGAGCAGAGCACCTGGCAAAGCTTTAACCGTACCCAGTCGGAGCTCCACAGCCTTGGCCCCACTCATGCCAGGTCTCGGTGTCGAGTTCGCCTCATCTGAGGAGGTTGAAGGTGCCCCGGGCGGCTGCTCGAAAGGCGGGTGATGGGAGAGAGGAGCGTGTCCCGCCCGTGTGTCCTCTTTACTGTGTCATATTTATGGTCCAATTTCGACCGCAGGAACGACAAAGCCGGGGAAATACTGGGGTGCAGGACGGGGTGCCCGGAGACCAGAGAGCGACGGCTGAGTATGTAACCATTGTCCTGACGGCGGCTCGCGCATAGCGGGGACCGGGCACAGCAGGACAGCGCCGGGAGAGCCTCCTCCGGCCGCCAGCAAAGCCGGTGCGGAGGACGCGATCCCGAGGGCGAGGCAGCCCCGCGGAGCCCTGTGGCCCGGAGACGGGCGCAGTCGGATGGACAAGAGGCTGCTCCCCACCGGGCCGGGCTGCGCCCGCGGGTCCGCCAGAGGGCGCTGCGCGACCGCCAACCAGTGCGGCGGGG
>JAAGNO010020085.1:0-35048 GCA_033439905.1 Ceryle rudis
GTTCTACAGAAAGGACTGTAACACAAAGCAAAGAGAAGAAAGATGCTCTGAAGACATCTTGGGAGGATAAAGACTTGCCTTCTCATTAATTTTTTCATGCTTATATTGAGTTACTGTCCCCTGCAGATTTGAAATGAAATGATCATATAATTACAGCAGTCCATTTTTAAATGAGGATATTTGGAATGTAGGTTTGCACCTAGGGTTTTCTGAAATTATAAATCATGAGTAGAATTACAAGATTACTCATTTCTCCTGAACCTCATATTTAGAAAGGAATACAGAAAGAATATTATACTTAAAATTCATGGATAAAAGTGTCTGATGCCCAAGTAGAGGCATAACAAGAGTGAATATATATATTTGTAGACATGTACATGAACATGAAGCACACCTAGTACTGTATTTGCTACAGTGAATATTGCAAAAGCTAAATACTCAAAATTATCAGGTCTCTCATGCCTGTCATGTCTTTAAGTGAAACTCTGAAACCAAAGCTATATTAGACTTGGGATCTTTTAATTTTTCTTGTGTCCCTTGCAACATTGATTCTGCTCAGGTAAATATGTGAGAAGAGAACAGTGACTTATAAATAAGATTAAAATAATAATAATACTTGATAATAATTATTATGTAAGCCTAATAGATAATATATGGTGCATTTACCACTTGGACTTACACATTCAAGTACTATATCCCTTTATGTACATGCTATGAATTACTCAGAAGCAGAAGAAGTTAAAAATTAAGCTCTTTGATAAAGTAAATGAACCATATATTCTGCCTCAGATGACAGTAATAGCAAGAAAAATAAAAATAAAAATCTTCCTGAAAAACTGTGCAAAACAAAAGGCAAATGTCAACTCTCAGATTGAAAACAATGACTTTGCATGACATTCCTGTAGAAAAAAAAGTCAGCCTTGAAAGACAGTGTTCAAAGCACCTCATAATAACTACTCTCAGAGCAGATTAATGTGCCCTAACTAAAAAGTAGGCTATATTAAAATCATACAGTTCATATCAGGCTTCAATCAGTACCTAATTCATAGAGAAACTTGAAGAAACCTTGAAGAAAATTCAAAAAAGATTCTTTCCCTAAGAGATAGGTTAAGTCGACCCCAGTTCATTGCTAAAATGAAAAATGATGAAAACAGTGAGGTAGTAGGAAATATGCAGGAACGAGTTAAAACAGTCATGGAGGAATTAGGACAAAACACTACTGCAGTTTCTGAATAAATCAAAATAACACTATTAAGTATATATAAAAAAAGGAAACCCTTTAAATAAAACAAGAGAGTAACTCTCTTTAGGTCTCTGAGAAGAACTGGAAGCAGATATACAACTAACTAATAGACACAGAAAAAAATAGTAAATTTGAAGCAATGAAAAAATTTTGAAGAAAACCAAAGCAGAATAGGACAAACATTTTAAGACATAAGAGACAATACTCCCACAGTAAAATATACAACAAGTCATAGGGAAGCTAATGAGAGTTTCTAACAGTGCTCAATAGCTGCTTAGTTATAACTGGTATGTGAAGCCTGTGTCACAGTGTGCTCTTCTGTACATACTGTGTTCAGGTAAAATGCAACACCAGTCAAATTACAAAGTATAATACACATGAATATTGCCAGCAATAGTGTGATATTAGCACCCAATTTAGTCCAGTTAAGAAAAAATGCAGCGGCTTTCACTTTGTGGCCATAACTTTTCTCCAGGGAGCAAAAATTTTCTTCCTAAACACAAAAAGTCAAAAGCACAGTGTGAAATCCTGTTGAGACTTCACATGGCATCTGGAAAGACAGGTGGAAACCAAATCAATGTCTGTCTTAAGAATCCAGATCTAAAGATAATGAAAACCCACACACTATCATAGGCATTACTTGTTCAATGAATGCATGACAGAGAGATCAGCTAATGAACAGAGATTGGACACTGTATGGAAAATACAGATTAAAGCAATGCCAATTGCTCTGGATTCTCAGGCACCATTGGCCAACACCCTGTGAAGAGCACCTTCACTGATAGATGGGCATTTTCATCACTATCTAACTTGTGCTAAAAATGATAATTAAAACAAAAAATAATCTTCCATGTTTCAATAAAGCCCTGAATGAGTGCTTGGATACCAAGCTGCATAAGAAATATTGCCAAACAGTCCATATCGGTCCATGAGATTGTGTGCATCTGCTGAGTTCCCCAGAAGGTGACTCTGGAAAATAATGATCATCCCTTAGAGCCTTTCATTCTCCACTTTTTTTGTAGATTGTAGTGTATCTGTGGAGAAGGAAAGACTGTGGCAGAAGCATGCATTGTGTTGTGTCTGTGCCTCACATCTTCTCAGTGAGAAAAAAATAGAAATATTTGTATTTTTCTTTCATTTCAGTAAGTAATAGGACCAGAGAGACAGAGGTGTATGAAGCAACCTTTTAGTGTACAACAATAAACTTCAACATGTTTCACATTTTAAAGATTGGAACCCTTAACTCCTCAGTAGCATGTCAAATGTTTCAAAATTCAGGCCAAAGTTTGGAAATGTACATCATATAAAAAAAAAAAAATTAAAAAAGCACAAAGTATTTCCAACTGTCCCTTTTTCATCAAAAAGTCTCTTCTTCAGACAGAAGACTTCAGGTCAATTTTCTGTGTCAAGCTATCCTTCTTAGTGGGAAGAAAAGGTTATTTCTGTCATTCAGTTCTAAATGTGACAAAATACACAAAGTCCCAAAAGAGAAAAAAGAGAGTGGAGATTGAGAACATGTGTTTTTGTTGACATTCTCAGAATTCAGGGTAGCTGGGCAAAGACAGATGCCTTTCACCCAGCAGCTCAACAATACAGCTGATGTGCTGTACCCTGGCTCACTTCACAGGGCTCAGGCAGAACAGATTTAGGCAGCCTCAGTGAGCTGGTGTCCTTTGATTCAGCAGGTCTCTAGATTATGTGACAAGATAGGAATCAGATGGAGAAGCCACTGAAAATATTTCACAGAAAAAAAAAAAAAGATACACAGATGGGAGTCTTAGCATCTATTCAGGATAATTCAGAGGTGGTGGTGATGCTTTAACAACATATTGAGCAATCGGTCTCATAAATGAAAGGCAGAGTGACATAATGAAGAGGACACCCAGACATTTTTCCCTTCTCGTGCAAGGGTTTTTTTTGCTTTTCTTCTGAACATTCTTAAACAACAATAAAACCTAAACCAAACAGAAAGAGATGACAGCATATTGACCATTCATGTTACCGTAACAAGATATTTTTCATTTGTATTTTCTGGTTCTACACTTCTGGTTTTATGAGAGACTACTCAATACAGCAGTAAGGTTACAAAGCTAATAAGCCTCCTGATTTTTCTTTTTTATTATTTTTATTTTTTGTGGGGGTGTTTTTTTTTTTCCTTCACTATTCTCATCTTCATCTTCTGTTCATGCTTTTCCTATGGTTTTATTTACAATTGAGATAGGACTTCTGAGCACCTGTTACTATAAATAGGGGATAGAAGGTAGAATTTTAAGTATGTATTAGGTGCTCCACTCTTCAGGTAGGTAAATGAAAATGAGTTGATGGTCTAATACAAAAAGGTTGGTGTTGCAATTCCAGCTCTATTGCAGATTGGCAAGGAGACAGCACTGAGGTGGAGGTGGAAAGGTGTCAAATCCTATGTAACAGTATATAACTCCTTCTGTCCCACTAGGGTGAAACAGGAGTGGTTTCCAGGGAGATGCACTTCTTCCCAAGGCTATATACTGACTGTGATTTATTTGCTTCTTCTCTAAGTTAAAAGAGAAGGATGTATGTATTTCCATATTGTAATATATTTTTTCATCTTTTTTTTTTTTTTTTTTTTTAAATATTTATTTTAGGCTTTCATTACAAAGTTGCTTTAAAATAGTCATAGCTCCAATAACCTTACATCTTTTCTCAACAAAGAGCAGGAGATCTTAAAAAGGAAAATGATTTTCACAAGAAAAAGGCTAAAAGACAGACTAGTCAATAAACATTCTTTCTGGTTTTGCTATCAAATTCTTTGCTCTTATATCTTAATCATATCCAGAATATCACACAGTTTTTCTCCTACTGGTTTGTAAAGGAGGCTTATAATTAATTTATAAGCACTTCTAATTAGTACAGACAAGCAGGCACTGAAAACCTCACATGATGACAAAGCTCCACTTTAAAAAACTCCAAGTTCTCCAGATTTGTCAGGAACGTATTGCTCTAGCACAAGCTAATTAAAAATCACAGCTTATTTAATAGTTGGGTGTAAAAATAAAACAGTGACAAATGATAGAAATAAACCTGTGAGGTAATCAGTTCTCTGATTTTAGCCTGAGCTTAGAGCAGTCCAGATACTTCTGATGTATTACAAAAGTCTGGAAAAAGGTCTGGTCTTACCAGTGCTCCTGCTAACCTCGATGGAATTCCTCTCCTTGCCAGCTACAGCACGTGGCTGGGCTGAACCCATCTTGAATGATGGCATTCATTAGTGAGGGAAGTCAGAGCTTGGTGTTAATAAAGAGTGGTTCATCTTGAAGTGAACACATCCCAGCAATGATGTTGATGGCTAAAATGCAAATCACCTGCTGAATGACTGAAGGAATACTTCCTCAACAGTGTTGCATTGTTAGCAGTGGTGCAAGAGGATATCAGGATGGTGTTAAAAAGGCAAAAGAAAATGACCACTGTGAATATCAACAATATGCAGAGCATATACCAATGAGGGATCCTGAGATAGCCCACAACAAAAATGTTGTGCCACTTCATCCAACTTACAGAGGCTAAGACTCAAAGTACCCTAAATTTTAATGATAGTTAATATGAGATTTAAATATGCATACCTATATCACACCATTCTTCCGTTTGTCTTCCTGTATTTATTTGAATCTCTTTGATGCTTTCATGTGACATTTTCAGGTAGATTTTTTTCTTCCATGAGAACAAATCTTCTAACATTTGCATTTTTATGAATGGATGCTGAGATTCTAACACTATTAACTGGGCCTAGGAGATAGGACTTTCAGCAAACACTTCTGATAATCTTACAAGAATTGATAGCCTTTACACACAAACCAAAACTTAATTTTTTACCTAATTTGCTACTATTTCATATTCCTTGGACAGTTTTAATAGTTTAGTGGCCTCTGATGTTCCGAGTCTAACCAGCAGAAAGTCAATATGTGTGTTTTAACTCCCTTATCTGATCCAATGAAAATACTAGATCTAGGATTGTACTTTGCATACAACTTTTGGCCCAGCATAAGACTGTAATAAAGCAAGGGCTTATTTTCAAAAAATATAGTTTAGATGTAGATTAATACACTGAACCTAATAATACACTGTAGATTTTTACACTGAACCTAATAATATCAAAGTTCTTTAGAGACATTCTTCTAGAAAAGGAGTAAGATCCTGCTCCAGGAAGTGTTTTCATTTGTTTTGATATCCAGCAACTTTAATGACCTGGCTATGGTTGGGGTGTAGATATGCTTGTAAGGGTAAGATGGTGAGTTTCCCTTTTCTCTCAACATTACTAGTGAAGACAGTTGGCTTCCCACAATGTGGAGCTACCACACTTGCAAAGTAGTTTCAGAGGTTTAACCTCTATATGAAAAACTGTTATAACAACCCAAATGCACACTGGATAAATGTTAGTTCCATCTGGGTGTTCATAGCATAGTTTTTGGCAGTTTGCTGCATCAAAATAGGTAGTCTGGATGGAAATCAGTAAATGGTATCTTCATCGAGTTTATGTTCTATAGATCAATATGCATTCAAGTCAATAAGAAGAAAAAAAGTAAGTACACTTATTTCCAAAAGAAATAGGAGAGTTAGATTTGCACAGTCTTACATCAGTGTAAGTACTTGCTCCATAGCGCTAACCCCCTATTAAAAAGCTGATTCCTGCTGCTGGCATTGTTATTCTCATGTTAGTTAACTGGTAGACAATTCTATATACCACCGTAGGTCTACACTCCACCTACTCTACCTGGTATTTCTTATTATTCATTGACCTTTGAGACCCTGGAACCAGCCCACAACATATGGGAGCTGCAAGGACTGTAAATCAGGGCAACTGAACCCCCTATCTGACTGACTGATGTCTGTCCCTTTCTCCACAGACTAAGGAAGCAAAGATCTGCATCAATCTACACTGCCCTCTTTGTGGCTACTTTAAAGCACAGTACTGCTTCCTTTACTCTAAATGTCAGAAAATGGGATTAGTGCCTTAAATCTTCAGTGTAAGGGAAGCATCTTGACAGCTGACCCATACTTTAGAAATACACCAAGTTCTCTGTTAATATTGTTATTAATTATTTGCCCTAGTCTGAGTTCTTTTTTTGTCTTAGGATAAATTAGTTTTACTTTTTCTGTATAATAAAAAATAACAGGGGCAAACAAAATGTGAGGCAAATCCTCAGGAAATTGATCATGGTTTAGCTCTAGAACAGAACTTGATGAGAGTTTCAAGGCATGTTTTTTATGGTTATCACTATCAAGATAATTTTCTTTATAAAACATTGGTTTAGAGTGGAAGGGGTATGTAACATCACAATATCCAGTGTGCTTCTTTAACATACTGCTGTTGCCATAGATCCTTCAGAGGTTCTTTATTTTCTGAATATAATAATGCCACCAGGTTGTGAAAAATTACTTCACTATTAAGCTCTTCAGAGTTTCATATGCAGGCAGTAATATGTTTTATTTATGTTTAGTTGACATGTAGTTTTGTTGGTCTAAAATGTGATTCAGCTAAATCAACCCAAAAGACTGCATGGATATTCTCACTCATTTTAAACATGACATATTTAGTTTCAAGTCATTTTTTAAACAACCATATGAAAACTAAAAAAAAAACAAAAAACCAACAACAACAAAAGAAGCAAACCACGAAACCAAACCAATACACAACAAATTCAAATTTAAGCAGAAGTAAAGCATTAGTATTGTCTTTTTTTTATTCACCCACCTATCTATAAAACCACATTTTGCAAATGGAGTGTTAGAAGGCTCCTATTTATACAATGATTCTGCAGCAGTAAAGAAAGATGCAATCTTCTCTCTGATTTCAGAGCAGAAAATTGCTATGGTGTAGCAAAGCAGCTGGCCTTCATTGTGGCAGATTCTTTATTCTGTTTTGGAAATCTAATCTTCTGACATAGTCTTCTCAAGACTCTTATCCTTTGACCATGACCATCTCTAGCACAAACCAGTACAACTCTACTGACATCAAGTCAAAGAATTTTTATAGCTCCCTGAGAACTAATAACTGTATTAGCACTCATGCTGGTTTACTATACTTCTTATATGATCACCTTAAAATGTAAACATTTTCACTGGTACTATTCATTTTTAAAGACCAAATGTAAACAAGTTTTTTGATTCTTTTCCTAAAATTTGTATGGTAAACCATTCACGTAAACCTGCAGTCTTTATCTAGCTGACTTACTAAGCTAGCCACTCATTCTTTTTTTTATCTCTGAAAGTGTTGAAAGTAAACTATTTTTCATCAGTCTATTAAAAAAAAAAAGTAGGATCTCATCCCACTGTTTTAGTTCTTACTCTAAGAGGTTGCTCTCCCACCACACACATGAAGTTCTTCTTACTATAAATCACTACTACAACCTCTACAATGTTAAAACCAAAGCACAGACTTCAATTTCTAAACCATTAAACAATTAGGGAAAATATCTAGTTAATTCGTGTGTCATCTTCTATGCAGGAAATACATAGGGCCTTCACCACTAACCTCAGGAGAAAGGAGATCAATCCCACAGTTGATTTTTGGAAAGCAATTTTTGATCATCCTTAAAGTTAAGAAGTATGTCTCCTAATTCAACTGTGTTAGCAATACCTTTTGTAGTTGCTTGACAACATTTCATAGCACTCCTAAAGCTGCTGTCTCTTTGTCATCCATGGGAAAATCATAGTCGCAGCAGTAAAATAAATATATTTGCTCTTCTCCCTCTGCTTTGGAGAAGAAATGGTGAGAAATTTTGGAAGCAATACATCATGCGCCTCCTGAAGAACTGCAAGAATCCTAAATTGAACATCTCTGGATTTGCAGTGGTAGGTGTACTAGTAAAGGGATGCTGATTGAGTGAATTCAGCTAGCTGTCTCTGCCATTTTAAGAGCAAAACTTCCTACAGTTCAATTATTCGCAACAGCTTTCCATAATATCACTGAGAAATAAATTACCAGCGTTCCTGCAAAACAGCTGCTTTTCCTGTAAACCAGTGGAAAGACTGTTTAATGAACATTTATGAGCCCATCAGCTGGAGCAATCCCTTTCCCCTGAGCAGCACGGCTGCCAGGGCGGGCTCCCCAAGAGGCGTTCTACCTGAGTGCGCTTTGCCAGATTGATGAGCCTCCTTCCGACAGTTGACTTTTTATGTAGAGAATTTGTTTGGCATGCGCAAGCTGCTTACATCAATATATTATTAAAAGGGGAGGAGGAAAAGGGCCACGGACACTAACTTGTAGCCATGCTGCAGCTTTTCTAGCTGTATTTGTATATAAATATATACATCTTTTAATCTTGCATTTCTTTCTTTTTTTTTCCCCACAGAAGCCAGCTACCCTTGCAGTGGCATCTTTCCCAAATACACATCTCTCTACCTATTTTTTCCTCCTTAGCCTTCTCTCCTCTCTCATTCTAAGCAGCCCTTTTTCCCCCTAAATTCTCAATGGTCCTTAGTACAAACATGCCTAGAAAGGTTACTCAGCGGGTTTGCATAGTAAACACAAATGGATATTGTTCTTGACATCTTGTGAACTTGTCTCTCTCCCTTGTATCTTGAGAGAACATAGGACCTACTGGGCCTGTTCGAGCCTTGCTGCATTTTTAATGATAGTCCCTGAAATGCAGGGGAGCAAGATGTTGTCACCTCGGCATATTTTATCCCTGATCAAACATTAGTTGGCAGCTGTTCTAAACTTGTAACACTGTCTCATCCACGCCGGCTGCTGGCTTGGTGGCAAGAGTGCAAAATCTCACCCGGATTCTTCTCTTTCACATCTCTCTCTTGCTCCCTTACCTATACCTTGGAGCCCTGCTCTCCACTTCAGCATCACAAAATAATTTCCAGCAAGCTTCAATAAACAGGGAGAAGAGTTAGCAAGGAGACCATCCACCTTAGCAAGTAATGTTTACCAAAATCAGAAGAAATATGTCAAGACACTAAAACATTTATAAACACTGAATGTTATTTCATAGGTGCAGATAACAGCAGACACAAAGGCGTGTTCTATGTTACATATAGGGTTTTTGTTTGTCTTTTTTTCCTGACTGATTGGTTTGGTTTAAATGCTGGTATTTTTTCCTCTGGGCTTTTTTAAGATTTTTTTTAAGAGCATAATAGTTGTTTCCGAGAGGGTAATCACTGTTTCAAAACCACCAAGAAGAAGGAATCTGGCAGGTGTTTACAATCTTCCATTAAAAAATAATTGCTTAAGCCATAACTGTCACTGCAGACTGATTTTGACTGTTATTTTGATGTTTTTGAAAAAGGGTGATTCTCTTTTGCCAGTGATTTTGTTATGATCTGAGGATCTTCATTATTAAGCTAGAGCCACATAATTTGAATGTGGTCCTTGTTAATATCTGAGTGTTGTTCAGCAATTTTCCACTTGCAGGGAGAAGATGAATGCTTTTTTAAATTGTATTTTTCAAGTCAGTGTAAGAAGTAGGATTTATGGAAGCAATCTTTAATCCTCTCGTTACTATTCTAGATTAGAAAAGGAGTATAAAACCTCAGAAATGCCATTTAATATATATGGCATTCACAAAGCATTATATAACTCAGCTTCTCCATTTGAAGCCCCTTAACTACATAGTTATGTATTTTTTTTTTCTTGATCCCAAACAAGAAACATTTATTCTACTGTCAGATACCTTGTTTGAGTATCATCTTAGGAAATGCCAAAATTACTCCTGAGAGTTACACCTTCATTGTCTACAATTTGTTACTGTTTAGTAATGTCTGCTTTAACAAATTAAATGAATCTGTTTGTGTACCTGGCCACTGGACATAAAGTCAGTTTTTATACAATAATATTAAAGACTGATGAGATTGTTGGAGACACCATAAAGACCTTGTGGCAATTGTCATCTTCTTTCTAAAAATATCAAGATGTTGTAGAAAAAGCATTCTCCTGCACAGGACAATGAAATGTTAAGCAAGTTTATAAATCTAGGAAGGATACGTTGAGATGATGAATTGCTTCGGACAAAATTTAAATCATTTTGAGTATTATGTTCTCTTCTCCTCACTGCATTGGGGGGAGGTGTCAGGGAGACTGTGCAGTACTTGAAAAGGTAAAGAAGGGCAACAAGGCTAATCCAGGATTAAAGAAAATGAGCTCTGAGGACAGTCAGAGATATCATAAAACCATATTGCCCAGAGGGGAGATATTTAAAGTGAGAATCTCTTGGAAGTGTACACACTGCCAACTCAGGTTATTTTTTTTCTGTAATTGTACATAAGCAAGGCATATATAAATGCAAATAGGAAAAAGGTAGTTAAGGAGATCACAAAAATGTAGTACACCTGGGATCACAAATGCTTCACTGTAAAATAAACTCAAGTACAGTGCTCAAAAGAGGTCTTTGCTAAAGAAAGCCAGGCCAGACTTATAAAAACTTGGCAATCACCTAACTCTCCCTCTGACTTATTTCTCAAATTCTGTGAAATCATCACACTATTTACCAGATGACTATTTCCCCCACTGTATTTTTGTTTCCTAACAAGCATTCACTGTTTTGTCCATACGCTTTTTCATTTATTCTCTCTTTCACTGAAACAATAATGTCATCTTCAATGAGATCTTACATGAATGCTTTTTTTTCCCAGGCTTCAAAGTAGGTATTGCCAAGGAAATGTCAATGAAAGTGCCATTTCTGAGTTTACATCTGCAAAGGTCCCTTTCAGGGAAAGGGAATAAGAATCAGAGGAGTCTGTGGGCAGAGCTCTTTTCACATACTGTATGATTAGTTGCAGTGGAGCAGCAAGAAGAGAAAAAGAAATCTTCTCTATACGGTGTCAGGGAATAAAGGGAGTCTATGATGAGTCTAACAGACTATTTGGTCACAGAATTTCTAAATAAAGTGAAGTCATGTGAATTTAAACAGCTAATAGATGGATTAGAGTCCCCATTATCTATGGTGCTGTATGTGAACTCCAACAAATTTATTGTGAAAGAGGCAGCCTGTGCCCTAGTAGATCTGCCTTGAGCCTGGCAAAATGGGCCACTTTATTTGAGTCTATACCCAAATGGTATCATATTTGTTGCACTGGTAGTAATGCAGGTGATAACAAAACAAGTTTTTGAAAAGCTCTTCAGAAGACTGGTTGCCTTTGACTGACTGATCTCTTAGACTGGTTACAGCACAGGCATTTCACAGAGAAGGGTTGAATTAGATGAGTTTACAACCGAATTCAGACAGGTCTCATGCCTTCATTTGACTCCTCAGAAGCCTGAGTGGCAGTCTGATGAGGGATTTGCAGCCTGAATTCCCAGGATCTTCAGCTCCTGCAGTTTGGCAAATGGTTTTCATGTCATGATATACTCAAAGATTCCCAGATTGCACTGGAGCTCTCAAAGGGTCTCTCCCTCTTCTTAGTCACTAGTAGCTTTGCAAGTAATGTAAAACACTTTGCAAACCAATTCCAGGTTTGGAAAGGTAGCTCTGAACATGAACAGAGGTAAAAATCCATTCATAGATAAGAAACTATTTTATATAAACTTGTCAATAAGGAATTTTGGCACATTAGGCATATGAGGAAAATCAATGACCACATATATTTAAATGAGACGGGGAATTCAGGCTGAAATAGAAATATCAGTACTAAACAAAATCATAGACCTTTATTTTTTGTTATCATTTCAGTGATTTCATGAAAATTACCAGATGTTTAGATAAGTAATTGTTAAAAGTTTCATGTGGTCATAGTACTCTACACATTTTCAGATAGCTAATATGCCATGAATGAACAAATCACATTTCCAGTGGCATAGGTAGAGATGCTGGACCGGTTTGCTACAAGGCTTTGACAGTGCTGGAGGACAGGTGCACACTGTGGATGACACCAATGTATCTGATGGCTTTCCCAGAGCAGGGGATGAGGCTTAGCAACCTCAGAACTCCCTTCCTCAGTTGTGTCCTATCTGTCAATAAACCCTATGGTCCTAAAAAAAATGCAGGCCCTTGTTCTGATAAAGGACAAAGGCATATTTCAGATTTTTTTGTTACCTCTTGCAGGGAAATCCAAATCCAGACCACACAAATGAAAGCAGGCATAGGTTTCTGTAAACACTGCAAGAGAACAGTCATTCAATTATCAGAATGATTAGCTTTCTATTCATGTCTTCAAATCAAAACTGTCTACTTTGCTGTAATCTGTGGTCTCAGTATGGGGCAGCTGCATCAGATATACAACACCCTGCAATAAAAGCAGGCTAGAAGCACCACTAACTCTGCCTTCAAACTCAGTGAGTTTGAAGAGAATCGAGAGAAGCAGATTAAGGTGGGGGGGGAATGTTAGAAAGTTACACTGTAAATATTACAAAGGACTCCAATCTCACTAGTCATGTCAGGGAAATAAATTTGGCATTCAGAGTGTCTGTGAAAAGCTTGGCCTATCCCCGATTTGCAGCTGAGGAGACTGAAGAGGAGTCAAGGGAGACTATCTCTTTAGAATGACATGATGGCTGACTCTGATAATTTGATGGCTACTCCCAGGTCTAGGAATCATGGCAGCTGATCCAGATACATCATAAAATGTGCAATACATAACACAACAAATCAAGATAAAAGCTTTCTCCAGTGGACAAAATGTTCAGGCTATCACTACAGTGTCAGGTTAAAGTGTGTGTCAAACACGAAACATTGTTCAATGTAGCACATTACAGCTGAGCATAGGAAAGTCTTTACCGTAGCATTCATTTTCCTTCCTTTTTATATAAGATTCCATAATATAAAAGCTCAGATATTTTTTCCAAAACTGACTAGAAAACACTTGCAAATTCCAGACTACACCACAAGTCTACCAGCTTGCTGCTTTAATCAAATAGGTTACTTGTATATGCATGTACAAGCATGTACTGGTTGAGCTTTTATGGATTGATAAAGCTTGAACTCTTTCTCCAGATTCTCAAATCTCCAGATCTCCTTTTATGGAGACTTTCAAGACCCTCCTGGATGTATTTCTGGGCAATCTGATCTTGGTGATCCTGCTTTAGCAAGGGGGTTAGACTAGATGAACCCTAAAGATTCCTACCACACTGGGATTCTGTGAAATTGATCCATCTTCAACAGAGAGGTACCAGGTCACCTACTTTTTATCCATTCCTATTGAAAAGCCAAAAAATTTGGCAATGAAAGCTATGGAAAAGGGAATGCAAACTGGCTTCTTTGCTGTATGAGGTCTTAGTCACCAGACTCTGGTAGGCTTCTCTCACTGCTATGGTTTAAAGTTCTAAAGGACAGGAGTTAGCATCACATGCTATAAACAGACTGGTCCTTATAGTACAATGTTTCTTTTGATAGCATCTATCCAAGCCAGTGTCTCATTTAACTGAGGCCATAGACATCTTTGGGGTGCTTCAATGGCAGAACAAAAGTACCAGATCTAATAAATAAAAAAATAAACCAGGCAGCTAAAACTTTTATCCAGGATGTAGGAAGTGCAGGCAACAATGCTCCCTGATTCATATTAGGGTAGAGTTTTCATCACAGACAGACCTTTCTCCTTGCACCACTGTACCCCATGATTCAGGCTCTTGCTGCAGCTCTTTGAATTCCTACAAGACACCTGTTCAGTGGAAGAGAAGAAGAGCAACACTAGATACCACTGGGTAGGACACTTGCCCTGGTTCCTCTGAAGTTTTATGAGATTTGAGTCTCAGCCTTTCCTGCTGCTGCTGAGTGACTCTGCTCCCAGCTTACCAGCTTCTCTGAACCTCCCTGCTTACAGAGCTCTCCCCACACATTGTATATAAACATAATGCCTCTGCCTGTGAGCTGTGCACTGTTAGGCAGCAGAACACACCAGAGTCTGGAATTGCACTGATCCCACCTATCTTGTGTATGCCCTACCTTGCACATTAAAATGGCCTCTGATAATGAGGTCCTTGTTAAAGAATGATACATCTTATCCTGTGTCAGCATTATGTGTTTATAAAAAATGCAAGTATGCTTCCTTTTGGGTCTTTTAAAAGAATTTTTTTAACTATTCTCTCAATTTATGGGATTGATTAATGTTAATGGGATTACTTTGCTTCATCTATCATTCATTTCACTTCATTGCGTGGGCCTTAATCTATAGGTACACTGCAACATAAGATAGAAAGAAGCATTTACTATAATCTCAATTCAGAGTGGATGATTTGACAAGTTATGTAGTGGACTCATCATAATAGCAGTCAAGAGGAAAAAAATTTCTGTCCTTTTCATTAAAAAGCCATAAGAATGTGAATTTCTATTCTTGCTTTTTTTTCTCTGTTGGTTTTTGTTGGGGTTTTTGTGGGTTTTGGTTTTTTTTGTTTTTTTTTTTTTTGTCTTTTTGGTAGGGGCTGGGGAGGAAAGGATCTTATGCATAATTTAATTACTTTGTCTTTCTCCCTCGGGTCAGTATATTATATTATATTGAAAAGTAATTATGCAGTGAAAGTAAAATGTCAAACTGCAGATGTCTGGTAACAAGTAGTACAGATGTGAATGATTCTATTATGTGCCATCTTGCAGACATCTTTATACCTTTCCTCTGAAGCTTCACCCTATGTGCTTATACATTTGAGTATTTATGCGCCCAGGATGAGATCTGCTTTTTTTCCCCCCCTTTGCAGCATCTAGATCCCAAGCTGGGTTGCCTTGTTGGCAATGATTGATTACCCAATATCTAATTAAACCTGATCCAATCACTTATTATGCAGAGTGGAACAAACAAACTGAAGTCGACTGTCAGACCTGTGATTGATGATACTGCCAATCCAGCTTTTGTTGCGTCTAATGTCCTGACGCTTGTTACAACCAGCCAAAGCTGCGCTGGACAAAGCGTTCTGTCACTCTTCACACAAATTCACTCCCCTCCCCCCTACGCGTCTCTCCTCTCTCTCTCTTTTTTTTTTTTTTTTTTAAACAAAAAATTATTGAGAACAGCAGAGGTTCTGTTTGGGTTAGTGTGTACAATGAGATCAAAGTCCCCTAGAGATCCAGAGTCCTTAAGTGGCAGGGAGTGGAAGAAAAAGAGTATGTGTGTGCGGAGGGGGGTTGGCAGGAGGTGCACTTGGTATGGTAATGAACCTACCTTAGGGAGAGTGACAGATATGACATTAAAGCAAACCTAGCAGGGTAATAATTTCTTTTCTATTGTCTGCCAAGCAGGATTCTCTTTGCAGCTCTCATTTATAAATTTTTCAGTTTTAATGTTTTAATTATTTAAAATGCAAATAGGTTCCCGAAGAAAGAAGCAGAAAATACAAATTCCCTAAACAAATTCAACTTTTGAAGTTGCATTCACACAGTGTAAATCCTTTCTCTTGTGCCTTGTATTTAGTTTAGGTTAGTTAAGTTTTGGGTTATTTGGTTGGTGGTTTTTTGTGAGGCAAGGATTAACCAAGCTTTTTCTAGATATTAATTTTCATATTTTAGTAATTCAAGATACTTTTTTGTTTTGTTTTGTTTTGAGAGCAAGTCAAATAAAATATCAGATTCCTTTGAGATTCAAAGGACTAGCCATAAAAATGCAAAGAGGTTTCTATATCATGGTTTATTTCCTGACATTGCCTATGTTTCAAATTCTTAGTTGTACTTAGATATTAGAGAAATCCACATAAAGTGATGTTTTCTGTCCCTTCACAAGTTTAAAATATCTATTTAATCCATCCATCGTCATATAAATTGTTTATATTCAATATGGGCAAGTGTCAGTGTGTATGTGCACATGTGCATGATTCCCATGTGATAATTGGAAGAAGTGGTAAATGTATTTTTCAAAACCTTTTACAATTAATCATCTATTTGCAATTCCATCACCTGCTTAATAATCTATCATACAATTCAAAGATTCCTGAGTCACACACTGCTTGAAAGAGCTGATATTGAAAACAAAGTTAAAATAAAGGAAACAAAATCCAGTAAGATTTTAAAAGATTTTACTTTCAGGATAGAATTTCCTAGCAAAGGTTATTTTTTTTCTGGAATAAAAGGAATAACAATATTCAGTTTGGAACGCTGTTTTTTTCTAAACAGATAATACCATTCTAAAGTTTGTTTCCTTTCCCTGTCAGGCCAGACATAAGAGCTCTGCCTATTTGGCCAAAAGCTGTTAAACTGTCTAGGTCAACACATTTTAATTAGCTATATCTTCATGTCTAGCAATAAAAATGTAGATTGTTTATGAGTATATTTTAAATATTTTACCCCTCCATCCTATCCTTTAGATCTAAATGGTGCAGCACCTGTGTGGACAAATGAGTTCATGAAATAGCCCCAGCATCACTAATAAAAACTCCTAAATAATAGCAAAAATATATCTCTCTAAGAAATTAGGAAGAAGTTGGGCTATAGCAATAGTTCACAGATTAGTTCACATAATGGTCGAGGTGGGAAATAACCTCTGGAGATTACTTGGTCCAATTCCCTTAATCAAGCAGAGACACATAGAGCCAGTTCCCCAGGACCAACTGAAACATGACAGAGCTTGTCATGTTTCAGTTCCTGACCATTGCATCTGGTCCTGTCACTGGGCACCACAGAAAAGAGCCTGGAACTGTCCTCTTAGCACCCTCCCTTTGGGTATTTATATACATCAATGAGATTCCTGAGCCTTCTCTTCTCCAGGATGAACTGTTCCAGCTCTCTCAGGCACTCCTCACAGGAGAGATGATACTTTCCCTTCATCATCTTAGTGGTCCTATGTTGAACTCTCTTCGATATGTCCATGTGTCTCTTGTACTGAAAAGCCCAGAACTGGACACAACACTCCAGGTGTGGCCTCATCACTGCTAAGTAGTGGGGAAGGAAGTTTTACCTCTGGCACTATGTGATGGGCAATAATCACACATCATAACTATACAGCTGCTGGCCAAATGTGTAGCTAGCCCAAATATACTCGCAAGTATCTCTGCATGTACCTATATTTTTGTGAGAAGAAGATCTGATAAAATGTGGTAACATTTAAGCAACTTCAAGGTCTGTAATACATACAAGGTCTTGCAGATTTTTCAAGAGAAGTAAAATAGACAAGAAGGTATAATACAGCCTTTATTTACTAGCAAAGGAAGACAGTAACAGAAGTAAATTAAAGACTGGGAAAGACCAACAAAAGAAAAAGTGTTTTGGAGGGTACTGAGCCTCCTTTCCTATAGAGAAAACAACCACGTGGACATGCAGTATGCCATATGCTGTGTGGTGGCCTTTACCTTAGTGCTCACAACAGTCACAACAGAATCAGGTCGTCTGTTTTGATGGGAGTTTTCTTCAAGAATAACTACTTTGCACTGATGGATTTGGAGGAAGGGGAAATGGGATATGTGAAGCATACCACTTACTTGCATGTACACCATCAGTCTCTTAATTTCATACACAACTTTAAGGAGAAGGAAAACATCTGTTTTTCTTTCATATGCCATGTTTTCAACCTACACAGAAATATTCTTCAGACAAACTGATGCACAGATTAAAATATAAATATATAGCTGTGTAAGAACACTGGAAGAATTTCCCCAAATGTCTAAGTATTTCAGTGAAAAGCTCAATTTGCACAAAACATCTGGTGAATGCAGGAGTGATGTCTATCTAATTCACACTAATATATGTAATCAGCAAATCTGATGAGGCTGGTTGAATTACTTTGCCACAAGAAAAACAAGCCTCTAGCATTCACTTTATTGCAGAACTAGAGTTAACACAATCTTCAGGTAGGGATGTTACTTAGCTTACCTAGTTCTAATTTTATAGCTTAAGTCTAGCTACACATCCCTTTCTGTACTAAACTAATAAACATTATGTTGGTCTCCATGGAAGCTGCAGAATTACAGTGGGATAAATGGGAGGAGAGTCAAACCCTAAATATTTCAATCATGCTGAAATATGTGAAGTTAAGGAAAAAATGGGAAAAAAATACAGAGAAACAAAATAGGTTTCTCACAGTATTAAGAATAAATCTTTTACACCAGGGCAATAGGAGGCTAACATTACCAAAGGAAGCTAAATTTAGTCTGTGAAAGGTTATCTTGGGCAAGCACTTATGGTACATTTCTCTAAATTTTCACTTCAATTAATCTCTAGAAATTCAGTGTCTGATCCCAGTGACAGTAGCCTCTGGCTTCTTCAGAGCGACTGCCGAGGAAAAATTATCTGACACATATCAAACAAGCAAGAAATGACACTGGACAACATTAATCAAAACTTTCTCATTTCCTGAAGAATTAAGCTTAAATAATTAATTCCAGCACTACAGGCAGCTGTAAAAGAGGCCTCGTGCCTCCCCGCTGGTAAGAATTTGTCCTTGTCTGAAAGACTAGATTGATATATTTATTATTTATCAGATTAATCATGGCCAAGAACATTATAGATTGGCAGCCAAGCCCAGCCAGTTATATTGTAGTGGCCTGTTATTGGAGCTTCAAAAGAACTTGGTACATCAGCAACATTCAAAAGGAGAAGGGGTAGAAGAGTTTGCCCTCAAGCATTATTAAAAAAAAAAAAAAAAGAAAAAAAAAGGACAAAGTGGAAAAAAAAAAAAGCTCAAATGCTTCTTTTCTTTAACAAAAGGGGAATTGGACAAAGAAGATGTCATTGATTCAGCACCTCAGTGGAAGCTGCTAGCTCCTGGGGTCATTTTTATTTCTGTTTGCTAAGGACTGAAGGAGACCCTTAGGATGTGGGTGAGAATATCAAGTATTCTACGTGAAGCCACAATCATTAGCTTTAAAACAGAGTTTCAGAGTCAGACAGATATAAATCAATTTAACCAAGACATACAAGAAAAACCACTTCCAACCCTTCATTTTCCTTGTGTTTATCCAAGTACTGGTAGCTGTGAGACTGATCTATGGTTTAAGTTTTCTTTTATTTTTGCTTTTCTTTTTATTTTTGGCCATGGTACCAAGTAACAGAGTAACTAGTAAATTATAATCTAGGTGATCAGCATGCCAAATTCCTGTAGATTAATAAGTGTAAAACAAACAAAAAAACTTCATATCATTTCATATAATTTACCATCTAGCTTTTTCTTTTTTTTTCTTTTTTTGATTTTCCTTCCTCCTGCTGTCATTCTGCCACTCAGGGTAGTAATATCTTATATGGAATTTTGCTGTTTCATTTTGAATGAAGGATTTCTCACTTTTCAATAAGCATGCACACACAGTCAAAGGAAATCATAACTGTGGAATTCACAATTTAAGGATTGTTCCAAAAGCCAACCTCTCATCTACATCCTCTTCCTTTCTTGTTTCTATGGTGCAGGAAGGATAAGTGAAACTTTTCATGCCATGTAAGAAGTTTATTTCTGTGTGTGCCTCCCCACTTTGCTCCTTTTGTGTCAACTATGTTATCTAGCAAAAACAAACTGGGAGGAGAGCTGCTATATACTTGGTGCATGAAAAATTATCAGATATTCTTTAAGGGCAGCTTTGTTTCTGGTGACCAGGAGTCCTCTGCTAGTCTGCAAGAAAGAAAATTTCAGGATGGATGGATACAATGAACATTTTATTTTTAAAAGATAAATAAGAAACAATAGAGTGACAGCAAAATCTGGCCCTGAAAAAGCAGAGTCAATACCAGAGACATGTTCTTTTGAACTGAGATAGATAATTAAATGTGTGATAAAATTTTGTTAAAGTCATAAGAATGTCCACACAAGCTCACACAGAAAAGCCATTCATCCCAGTCATTCCCAACAAAATCAGACTGCATTCCTAGGTAAGACTATAAGGCCTCCAGGTTTGGGGTTTTTGTGTGAAAAAAACAAGGGATTCCCAAACTCTGGAGATCATGTAGCTATGGGCTTCCAGTGGTCTTGAGATCTGGGGGTCAAGGGTTTCCTAAACTGGAAGAATGAAGCTGGTATATAACTAATCTAGATGGACTTTTCTACGATCAATTTTTCTACCTGTTTCTTGACTTCATGTGTGAATAGCATTAGTAGTGTCCTGTGGCAATCAGTTCCACATTTAATTGAGCATTGCAGAAGAAACACCTTCTCCCGTCTGTTTTGAACAAGCTACCTGCTTGCTGAATACCCTCCAAATCTTCAACAGGAATCAGTGATCATTTCCCACTTCACATGCTCCATATGTCTTGCAAGGTTACCACCACTCAGCACACTGACTCTGTGTTATCATCTGTAGTGTTTCTCCACTTCTTATCATTATACGTAATTTTGTGCTTTGCAGCACAATCAAGCCAGATGCTTAAAGTACCAACTACTTCCTCTCATCTTTCTTAAATATTCTATTTCAGTATAGGAGAGGAGATATTTTTCTTATCAGATACTTGTGAAGAATGCTTAGAGAAACATGGAAAGAAATGATGAGAAAAATATAGTATTTGTTTATAGGATTCTTTTAGTCTTTCCAAACTCTCTGCCATTCATAAGAGTGAGCCCATGCAGGATCAACATAGTCGAGAGGAAAAAAGCCCTTCGGTGTTGCCATTTCTTGGTATCCCATGATACTTGGTATCATAGCTAAAGGATACTCTATTGGGTACTAGGATATTTTAGTTATGCAATAATGACACAAATCACTGCTTTTGTGTGGGGAAAAAAAAAAGGGGGGGGGGAAATGGATGGAAGGGAAGGCTTAAAAAAGCTCAAAAACTCAAACACTCAGAAAACTGAAAAATTAAATGTAAAAAAAGCCATTAAAAATCATTATTGTTGAAACAATCTTGCAATTGTTGCAGAGACAACTGATGCTTTTCATTGTTTTAAATAGAAAATGAGACAGGGAAAGTACCTTGCTTATTGCAACACAACTAATTCAAAGATAACCTTGGTCATTAACCTGCGTAATATGAAAATCAGATCTTTTACTGTGGCATATATTAAGGATACATAAAGGGGATGAGTCAGTCATTAAATCACAAATCCCCCAAAACTCAGTCTTTGTTTTCCACAATGTGTGATTAAAATAGCTGGCTATAATCCCCAATGACAGCAGTGTGGACAGCATCCCTCTTAATGGGAGACAACAAGCCATTCCTGAAAGAAAGAGAAAGAGAGGAGGCTGGTCCCTGGTGGTTATGAGCCCTTTGTTTACATCACTTCTTGCCTCCTGATGCACAGTAACAAACCCATGGTTACTCCAGCCAGAAGCATGATAAATGAACAGTTCCTACTTCCTGGGGTTTGTGTGGTGCTCCCCTTATGCACCTCTGTGAGTTGTGAGCTGCTGTGTGCAGCCCTCCTGGAGGATCACCTTGGAGTTGATAAGCAGCCCTGACCACAACATCTCTTCCTTCTGGTCTTAGCATTTTAAGTGGGTCCCTGCATCTCTTCCAGCATTTCCACTCTAAAAGTGCCCATTCCTTCCAGGGCCTGGCTGGAGGGGCTCAGGGCCAGATCAGCCCCATTGCAGCCTCAGTCAGTTCCACGCCTGCTGATGATGGGGCAAGGTACCCAGGCAGCATTACAGGCCTACTTCCAGTCCTGAGGGCTTCTTTTCAACACTCTGCCAGCAATACCATGTAGATGGGCTTCCCTATGTCCTACCCCACAGCTGAGTTATGGAACAACAGCAGCAAAGAACTCCTACACTGAAAGAACTTCTGTGCAAGTAGACCAACTCTTCTACATGGTTGCCTTTTCTTGCAGTAGAGAAATATCCTCATGAATAAAAATTAATACAGCCAGTTATTCTCAAACCCAAAGCTTTTGTGGCTATATCATATGATATAGTTAAATTCAGGCAGCATGCTGCTTAAAGCCTTTTCTTTGCTGTGGCATCTGTCTAGTGAGGAATGCATCTCCTCTCAGTCTTTTTGCCTTCCTCCAGATGTGTAGGTTGTCTTCTCTGTAAAGGATGATTAAAATTCCAATCCAAATATATATGATAATGTCAAGCTTGAAATTAGGAAATAAATAAGAAAAAAATAGCATAGATGCAATTCTGTTGGACTCAGAGAGCCCAAGATAGTTATATCTTTTCAATGTCTTTACACAGCTAAATAATGTTTTTCAGAAAGAAAATGTTTGGTAAAACAGTAGACACAAACAAAACTTCACAGATTAAAATATCCACGATGAAGCAGAGAACACAGTCTTAGGGATGAGAAACCATGGGGATTTTCTGCTGATTGTGGTTTCATCTTTTAATTGCAAAGATTAAAAACAAAGTATAGCAAGCCATTGTTTTCTGATCTGGCTCAAAAAAGCAGCCGTGCAGACTTGCTCAGAGGTTGGGGGTTTTAGTGCTTCCTGGGGAACCCCAAGAACTATGTCAGAAGCAGTTTCTTTTAACTCCATTTTTCATCATCCTGAGAACCTAAGTTCTGAACTGATAGAATAATTTCTAAAAGAAAGTAAACAATCTTTCACAAAGCCCATAAAAAGAAAAGCTTACAGCTGATTCTAAGCAAAAGTGTCAAAAGTGTCACATCTGCATATTAGGCTACTGGTCTGTAAAAACAGGTTTATTACCTGACATCGCATACTTGTCACATTTCTCCTCAGAGAAAAATAAAAAGTAAAAGGTCAGCATAAAATACTGTGCTGTGGATCTATGAATTGTTCACAAACATCTAAAAATATAACTGTGTGCTTTTGTGTAAAATAGGAACTAGTGGAAACACTGAAACTGGGAAGTCTGTCTTGATGTGTATATTAGTTTATTTACTCCTACTCCTATTTTGATGAGATATATGCACATCAGCTTTTGAATATTGCATCTTATTTCTCAGATAACATATCCTGCATATGAAGTTGACTGTTTATCTGAATATTTACCAAGGCTTTTTAATTAATCTTTTAAACATACAGTTACTTTATACTTTATTTTAGCAGAAATAATGAAATGCCTTTCATATTCAGGCACCAAATGTTGAAAATATAATCTAAAAGCTAAGCTCTATCTTGCTTTTTATAAATTCTAGTTCAAGAGAAGTCCTTGGTTGGAGTTCTGGCTTTTTTTTCTTAAAATGGCAAATCTTGCAAATTAGATAAGAACTTTTAATATTCATCTGCTAGAAAAGAAAGAAAAAGTCCTTAAAAAAGCCCTTTAGGAAATTGATTGACTATACTAACCCTACACAATTAAACATGAAGCTGCATGGAAAATCTGAGAGACTGAGCTTCCAAATTTACACCAACATCGCAGCTGTGAAGGAGGTAGCTCAGACACTGGTAGGACCAATCTTAAGACCAGCTGTCTCTTAGCTGGCTTTTGTGGTTTGTGGTAAGCTCCATGGCATCAAGCATCTGTTTGGGCCATGGGAAGCAGAAGCAGATTTAGGGTCTAATAAGAATCCTAATGCTGCTAGGAATGGGCAAATTGAACAGAATACTTTGGTCTCACTCTTCTTTTTCTCCTGTGTTGACTATGATAAACAAGAGAAGAGATTCAGAGACCTAGATCCTAGTAAATCCAGTTAGGCTGAAAAAGAGCAGTAACCAGACCTGTGACCAGCTTGCATGCCAAGGAAAAAGTACTTTTCCCTTCCAAAGACATAGTGGCTGCAATAGCAAAAGAAATCAGAAACAACATTGAGGGTAACTGGTTATTTGTTTGCTGCTCACTAGATGGTCCCTCCAGCAACTTTAAAAGTCCATGTCTGGTGTTTTAACCTCAGCTGGCAACTAAGCACCACTCACTTGCTCACTGCCCCAACCCAGTGGAACGGAAGAAAGAATTGGCAAAAAAAAAAGATTCATTGGTTCAGATAAAGGCAGTTTAATATGACATAAAATGAAGACATTAATAATAATAACAATAACATATAAATAGAATATACAAGCCAAGTGATGCACAAGGCAATTGTTCACCACTCGCCAAACAATGCCCAGTCAAATACCCATCAGTGGCCCCTGGCCAGCTATCATCCTAGTTTATAGACTAGGCATGACATCATATGGTATGGAAAATTCCTTTGTTCATTTGGGTCAGCTGTCTTGGCTTCGTCTCCTCCCAGTTTCTTGTGCTCCTCCAGCCTCCTTTCTGGCAAATCATGAGAAGCTGGAAAGCCTTTGACTTGGTATTAACACTACATAGCAACACCTAAACCCATCAGTATGTTATCCACACTATTCTTACACTAAATGGAAAATACATACATGCCTGTATGTAATTGCTATCAAATTTTCATTGTCATACTTTATATTCTGACAAAACCTAGTTCTAGCTCTTATAAATCCTATTGCTGCTTTACTTTGTGCTATAGTCAGATCTAAACAAGCCCCTGGATTATGTAAGATCCCAACATAAGTGGCAATATGTGAGTGAACGTGTAGCATGGAGGCACTTAGCTGTTACAGATCCACTCATCAGTGAAAGCATTATATGTCAGTGATGGAAGGAAAAGTTAGAAACACATTACCTGCTATATCCACTGTTCTGTAGACTTACACCCAATAAGGATTTATTACTTTATGGAATATGAAACAGACAGGAAATATTAAAATAAACAAATTTGACCTCTAGTGTATCTCTTACAGGGTAGTTAAATCATTCATATGAGAGCTGGAACAAGTAAGCTCAAATGCTTTCAAGACTGAATTGATTCCCTGTCTTTTGCACACTGGGTGATGGCTTTCACCACTGATCAGTTGATTGGCAGTCTCTGACCATTATCTCCATTTCCAACTGTGACACAAACTGGGGAGATAGGTCCAAACTCAGAAGACACCATAATGATGCCACATAGCAGCTTCGGCCCCACAGGCAAAACAACTTGGGGAATACATAGTTTTTACTAGAGCTTTAGACAAGATCCTGAAGTTAGATAAGGGAATAGATGCTCTTGATATCACTTCCTCTGACTTCAAAGCTTTTTTCTTTGTGAGGTGGCTAGGGGGGACTTGCCTTTGATGCTCAACCAAGAGTCTTTCTGTGTTAGCTTTACAACTTGAAGTAGTATTACTTTGTAGACTCGATGCTGCCCTGCTACAGCTCTATTAATTAATTTGCTAAAGTAAGCTCAGCCAGTTACTATCCTCTCCACCAGAAAGATCTTGCTCCTCCCTAACACTACCTACCTACTTGAGAAGACAAACCTCCTCATGTTGTCAAGGTCAGCTTTTGATGCGAACCAGATGCTCTCTTCACATTCAGACTTAATGATCTCTTGTAGGCCCCTGTGGGGAGGTCCCATGCTGATCACAATAGAAAGGTGCAATCTCTCCCCTGATCCCCCCTGCCACAGATGAAGCACAAGCCTCCAAAGCTTGAGTCTGTCATCAAACTAAAACAGAACAAGGCAATACTTGTAACAGGTAGCATTCAGATCTGCTGGAAAAAAGTAAAACAGTTCTAGAAAATAAGTCTGTGCACTGTCATTTTGATAATGGACTTTTCCCTTTGGTCTTTTTGTTGGCTTCTTCAGCTACAATGGTCCTACACAGTCCCTAGAGAAGTCTTCTGCCATCCGTCACCTTTGAGCCCTTGGGCTGGGAGTTTGGTCTTTGCTGCAGCCAGGACTCCTTGTTTTTCATGATGTAAGCACCCTGTTTGCTCTTTGTCTCAGGACATGAGTACAAGATATATTGACTTTGGCAGCAAAGTCAAATTAAAAGGCTCATTTTCCCAAGCAGTTATTCTCACACGCTAGTTTGCTGTTCATTCAGCAGTGCCCAGACAACAGTTTTGGAGGCCACACTAAATCAGCTCTCTGAAATGACCTGAGTTGCAAATAACTTTGTAATGTAATGTAATTTGTAATTTGTAATTTGTAATGGTTTGGTGTGTATTGATTTGCAACACAAAAAACCTGAACAGAACCATCATATACAGCATGGCCACAGGGTAGCAGCTAAGGAAACACATGCTCTGAAAGCTGGCTTGTTGAGTAACCAAACAGGATATCCCGTGGTGCCTCTGTCTCACTCTGCCCCACAGTGCATGCCCCAAAGCATCCCAGACAGAGCAGACTGTTTCTTGTCATGAAAGAGAAGTGCTTTCTCCTCCTCTGAAGGCTTGGGCAGAGGTGAAACACACCAGCTAGGATAAGCAAGCAACCAGCCTCCCTTCTGCCCCACCACCCCACTATGAAAGAACAAGTGCTTTTAAAGCAAGCTGGAAACAGTCAAATTACAGAGGTTTTGTCTCTGTCATAAATTCAGAAATATAAATACATTCCTGCATTACGACCGACTTTTTGAAAATACTAGAAACATAAGGCAAATATTTGTGCCTGCTGCACAAATAATTTGTCATGATTTTAACTGTTGAGAATGTAGTTGTGTCTTTTAAATTTGATGTTGACCACTGTCTGCTGAGCAAGAATGAAATTCAGAGACTTGATAAATAAATATGGGCTTTTGTAGCCAAACAAGTGGCTTCTGTTACCTAAAAAACAACCAAAGCTATGAAACTGGAGCACACAAGAAGGTTGGAGAGAGCACAGAGAGAACTTTTAAAGATGCTCTTCCCTTTTTTACATCTTAATGACAGCAGATACCATTCTTTGCCACCTATTTGGCCAGCAGAAAAAAAGCTGTCAATTAACTCTCAAAGTCCGAGGTAACCCGGTATTATCTTAGCAATAACTTGAGATTTTTGATCATATGATTGTTTAATATAGGAATCATGTTGTTAACGTTACTGTGTTTATCAAGTCCTTACGTATAGATGGTAGGCTAGTTTACCTTGCTTTGCCTTTATTATCATTCCCTTCCCCTTTTTCTCCCTCTGGTACTTGCCTTCATCTCTCTAAGAGCTTTCTATCCCCCACAAGACTTCTGTGCTCTTCCACTTGCACATGAAATATATGGCTGCCATTTTTTAAATTAAACAGAGTCTAGGGATTATCCTGACCTGAAACACCAATAGCAGTTCTCACAGTCACAGTCCATTGAACATTATTAATTTATGATCACATCTTGCTGTGCCTTAGCCACTTTCACTTTTTCTCTGAATTAACCTACTACAGCAAGCTTGCCTACTGCACAAAATACTGCAAAGTAGGATAACATCCTGCTGAGACACTTGGTATGTCAGGTAATGGGAAAGTACACCAGATCTGAAGGACATCAAAGTTTTCTCCTTTCTATTTTGACTCTTGTTTTTGTTAAGTGAAAGTAGATCAGGAACACAGCTCATTTACTTTAGCATTTAGATGTTCAAATTCTATCATTTCTCTTTGAAATAATTTTGTCTTTATCATGCTCCAACATAATCAGAACCTTGCCTTCAGATAAAGGAATACCAGCACAACCTACCTCTTCTGATTATTTTACCTGAAGTAGAAAGTAACATTCAGTCTCTTTTACCAGCCAAATTAATGATTTCCCAATGCATTTGAAAGTGAAAGCCTACACAGCCATACAGTATTTTCATCATTGCTTTTCAAATTTGCAAACCCCTTAAATAAGAAGCAACATAGAGAAAGGGCTACTTGATCATTTGTTAAACAAATATCAAAGATATGCATACTAATGCCAGAAGGAGTGCTTTTGGGTGTTCTATTTACAGAATTGTAATTACATTTACTGTTTGAATTGGCCCTCCAAAGAATTAAAAATAAGCAGCCATGGCTTTTTATTGCTATCCAGTGTTCCCTGGTGGCTTCTCTCTGAGTGTTCTGACTGGCAATTGTTCCAGGCTCACTTGTGCCAGTAATGCATTTGTTAATTATGCTAAGACTACTACAAAAACCACAACACAAGCCTCTTGTCAGCATATGCTGATCTAACCTCTTGAAAGGATGGTTATTTAAATAGATGTCTTTTGAGTTTTTGCTATTTTTTTCCCCTAACATGTAAATATTCCCCTAAATATTAGTTATGCTGGTTTAAATTTTTATGGGATCAAATATTTGTTTAATTCTTGTTTTCCATGTTCATTTTCCCATTTCAATGTGCTTTCTGACCCTAATCTTCTATACATACAAGAAAGAAGTTTTGAAAATAAACTTTTTTGATACCAGTCAAAACAGCTTTTGTCACCTATAGTTATATCTAATGTCAGGCTGGAGTTCTGGCTAGCTGGGCATGAAGATTTTGCTCTTTTATGCACCAGCACTAAGAACACAAGTACACCAAAGACATGAGGACATTGCTTGTCAAGAGAAAAGTTGGAAACGTAGGCCAATACTAAATCTGCAGAATCTTGAAGCATCATTGGCCTTCACCTTTGAGACTGGACAAAATATAATTGATATTTTGAAGACAAATGCATTAAAAGAATGCTTTTTATTTTCATGTTAGAAGATAAAACACTAACATTGTAGTAAAGGGGAAGGAAATCAAAACTGATTGAGATTCTTACCTATATTCTATGCAGATTTCTTAAAATGAAAGAAGTTTTCTCTTTTCACTTCATGCAGTATAGCACTCAGCATTTTATTGAAAGGTTTGCTTAAATATCTTCTATCTCAAACAATTTTGCTCACTACTATACACAGAGAGAAAAGTTAGTCAACTCTATTCAGTATACAGAAAAATAATGAAAAAAATGAATCAGTCTTCCCAACACAGGTAGCATGATTCACTTGGAAGTCAAGCAGCTGTGTTTAGAAGGTTCTCTGTTTTGGTTACCTGCCCAAGGATGTACTCAAGGCTGGGGCTGAATCTTGATTTTCTGTAACTGCCTGCTTTTACATTGAAAATATGTGCTTCTTTCCTCTCTGGATAAAATGAATATATCTGGGGGAAAAAAAAAAAAAAATCCTTTTGGCTAAGACAGTGGAAAATGAACAGAAATGTACTCAGAAACATAATTTTTTTCTTTATATTTTGGTCCACATATGTACCTTTTTTCCAGTGATGCAGCAGCTGCATTAGAGAAAATACATTTCTGATAGGAAGTGGCAAATTGCTGAGAGTGGATACTAGAGCCATTAAGCCTGTAACATTCATGAGGCAATGGAAGCAGAATTTCTGAGGGCAAATTTCCAAGAATCCAGTTTTCACATTAAAAAAAAAAAAAAAAAAAAAACACCACCAAAAAAACCCAACACCCAACAAAAAACCATGACATTTCAGAATGCTTACCTTGAGGAGAACAGGAAGAAAGAACTGCCCAGCTATATTCTAGTGGGGCACACTGCTGACACAGTAAGAGAAAACCTGAAGAGTCTTATGTGGCAAAATTAATTTTGTATCACAAAGACTAGTACTTTAGTCTGGGGACAGTAGATTTAAATATATAAATGAAACTAAGCAGGACGAACAGACCTGCAAAATCTATTGGTAAAAAGCTCCAGGAGGAATTAAAGAAAGCAAGAAAAACATGTTAAGATTACAATATCATCTTTATAACATTGCAGTACTACTTATCTAGCATTAGACATAGCAGAAGAATATGACCCTCTGTGACTCCCTGTCACCCTTGTAACTCAGTATCCCATTTAAAGTTCATTCATTTTAGGACAGGACAGAGAGGTGTCTGGATGCACTGCAGATGAAGGTATGATTCTGGCTGATTAGTCGTACATTCAAGTGAGCTGGGACAGAGCAGCTACCAGCATCAATCTTCCAGACCTGGCACAGCTCAGCACTGTCCTTGGTGCAGTAACTGAACTCACATTGTACCTGGGACCACTAGGTCTAATTTAAGTTAGCTCAGGCATTGCTACATTTCACAGCACTAGAGCAATGGCAGTGCAGACACTCTCAGACATGCTGAGGAGAGAGAGGAGTGTGGGGAGGAAGCCCATGAGAAGGCCTCACAAGACCTGTCCTTTGATAAATTTGCAGAATGACATAAATGAGCAGGGAGTGAGATTCTGAACTACAATGAAGCCTAACACACTGAACATCAAAGTGCCAGCCAACTCATTAACTTGTACTCTGAAACATGAAGCAGGAATACAGAAAATATTTGCCTTTGCTGAAAATATTTGATGAGCATTTCACTTCAGAAAGAAGTGTTATAGATGCTTACACAATTCACTTGCATGTGTAATTGCTTTTATGAGCAGCTAAGCACAATGACAACATCACTAACTCTCAGAATGCTGGAGTTTGATATTTTTTCTTTAAGGCTGAATTTTAGTATGAACTGAGTTTTCAGACTATGATTTTCTCCAGCCTTTGTTGTCAAACAAGAAGGTCTGGGAAAGAAAACAATGGGGAAAGGAGCTTATGTGACATACTTTTTAATTTTGAAAATGGAATTAAGGCTGCCACAAGTAAAATTCTGTCTCAAGCGTGACCAAATCCAGAATGTTAGACCTCCCAGGGAGCAGCTTAGTCATCACGTGATAGGGAAGAAAGGTGTTAAACTTCTGAAGTGCAGGAGATTAAATGATGCTGTGTAGGCATTAAGGAGAGGGAGGAAATAGGAGACAAGGAAAAGAAGTTTACAATTACTGAGTATTGCAAATTTCATGTAAAAATAGCCTACCTGCAAGTCTTTTCTGTCTGCTTGTAGCCTAGTACAGTGTGTCACTCATTTGGCTTAAATATTTGCAAGAGTTTCCCTTGCAGCTTGTAGCTATGCTTGTGTAGAGCCCAACTTCAGCTATCCTAAGTAGAAGAATGCTAATTGCCAGCCTAGTCCTAGTCAGGAAGGAGCACTGACATAGGTCAATGAAAGGCAAAGCTGGTGGTTGCTTCCCAGATCACTGCAAACCATGGCAAGTGGCCTTGACACTCCCATTAAATTAACACACCTAACAGTAACAATCAGGACTCTTCTGCTGCTCATTAATATTCAGGTTGCAGATTTTATCAACTATTTGTATTTGTTCCAGCAATCTGAAGCACCTATTACCATCCTATGCACCCTGATATATCTGTTCTCTCTGGTATATACGGTTATGTACCATAAGGTTTGCTATAGCTTCCCTGCCCTGCCACCATCATGACTCAAGAAGTTTTATTGAATATGACCCTTCATGTCAACTGTTTCACAGTGGCTGGAAGATAACACCAATAGAAAAGATCTAGAGTCACTGAACTGTAGTATTGAGGAAGCAAAAAGAAATAAAATCAGGGAAATAGTAAAAATTCTTGATTTCTGACATTTTGTGTAGAGAGCTGACAATTTCTCTTACTCCTGGGAAAAAAAGACAATAACCAAAGTCCTCCAGCATCCAGAGATCAATGAGGCTGAGGCTGTATTTGTACCTGTATTTAGGGCTGAGTTTTGAACATGAAACAATATCACAGGTTCAAACACCTGCAAAAGCTGAGTAAAAGGAAACAAACAGACAGTTCATAGCACTTCAAGTGATTTCAGATTCTCAGGTGTTATGCCTAATTTCTCAATATGTGGTGTCAGCAATATAAGAGAAACCCTCAGCTAGTTGAAATCTTACAATAGAAATACAAAACCAGGCATACATTAGAATGACTAACACAATGTTTTTTCTGATATTATGCCCATCAATTTCCCTATAAAACTTCTGCCTCAGATGTTCTCAGATAACCCCTTTTCTGCTCATGTCTTTAAAACAGTACATATTTTTCACTGGATCTTGTATAAGAAAATAGCTTTTCAAACTGAAGTGGGACTCAACAAATCTTGACAGTTAAAGTAGCATGCCTCCTTCCCTCTTCCTTCTTTCATCTCGTTGTTCTTTCTTTCAGGGAAAAAAACCCCAAGATTTAACATGAACATCTATGGAAATTGCAAAAGGTAACATTGTAGATTTGCAGGATGCATTTACCATGACCTTCTGATGGTATTTTCAACATGTGCATATGTATTTACCACATTTTACAGCATCAGTTTCTCTCTATCCTTCCTGAATCCTACAGAAATTATTTCAATAGCCTCATAAATGAAAAGTTCAGTAGTAATACAGTACTGTTCAGGATATTCAAAACTACTGCTGGTTGAGGATCTCAGGAAAGTATTAGCAATACCAAGTGATGAAGAATTAAAATGGCAGATGAAAATCAGTGTTGATAAATGTAAAATAATACACAGTGAGGAGTATGGTTCTACCCATATATACATGCAGCTGTGGGCTTTCAGTTAGATACTTCAGTGCAGAAAAATAATCTTGGAGTCTTTGTGGATCATTCTCTGGAAATGTCAACTCACCATTCACTGGCACCAAAAGGACAATTAATACATAAGAAATTATTTGGAAAAGAATAAACAACAAAACATCAAGTATTATACATTATGCATTATGCATAAAACCACAAAGAACTTGCATCTTCGACATTGACCACAATGTTGGCCTCTCAATCTGAATAATTATGCAGCAGATCAAGGACCAGTACAGATGATCAGAGATCCAGAATCCCACATGGGATGGGATTGAATATTCTTGGATTGTATGGTATGAAAAAAAAAAAAAAAAAAGAAAAAAACACCACAAACCAGATAGAAGGTGAATGGGTATATAAAATATTCAGAAATGCCAATAATATGAATGCAGAAAATCTGGATTATATTTCTACTAAAATAGAAGAAATAGAAGGCTCCCCATGCAAGAATCAGACAGGAGTCTTAAAAAAAAAAAAAGAACCTTATTTTGAAACAATACATAGTTATTTTGTATAGAGTAAGATACAGGATAATGCACAGAATTCACTACCACTGCATGTTGCAGATGCCAAATGTGTGTATGGCTTTAGAAACAAAAGGACATTGCAAATTCTGTCTCAGGAAGCCCCTGACCCACTGATCCTCACAAGAGGCCATTCTAAATGAAAGAGCAAGCTGTACTTGCTCTAGTTTCTTATTCATCTCCTCAGCATCTGCAACTGTTACTGCCAGGGACAGAACAATGAGAGTGGCTTTTGACGCCTTTGTGAGTTTTGCAACTGTCAGTGTTAATCCTTTAATCTTTTTGGTTCACTTTGTCCTCCTTAAGCATTTTTCATTTTATATTTATGGGCCTAATTCAAGGTTGGTGAATGAAGCCTAGTTTCTTTTGAAACCAGTGGGAATAATAGACTCACCTTTTCCCCTATACGTTGCAGAAAGCAATTCTCTAAGTTTACACCAGATGAAGTGATGGGAACAACTCATATTCCTAAATGCTTCTTACATTACATGCAGCCCCCCAGTAATGCTTCTGTCAGGGAGGTTATCCACTCCTCATGGCTGTGTTTGAAACTGAGCCAAATGACACAAAGTGCCCTAAGACCCAAGGGTTCATCTTCACAGAGGACTTTTCCAGCTTCACCACTTAAGAGGAGACCCAAGACAGGTTTAATTCTACAGGGACTGTGTCAGGTTATTTAAGATACATGAATTATGACCCCTTTGTACTGGGACATTGCAATTAGTACTTTGAAGTTGGAATACTCTGAAGAGCACACCTAATTTTCTGTTTGTAGAGCAGCTTATTAAGAAAATCGAATGGCTTCCTCATGATCAGGATGCCACTTATTTTTTTGTATTTAATTATACCGATAGCCAGTTCAGTCAAAACAGCCAAAGATGTTGTTGCTATTAGAGATGACAGTCACATGCTGGGTAGCTTTTTTAATTTGAACTTTCTAAGTTCTATCTGCTTTCAGTAAAAATATCTATCTGCTTTCAGGTTTTGCTAAACTATTAAATGCATGGTTTGTATTTTGGTTTAATCTTCTGTTTTGCAAATGTTACATGCACTGCACATATTAGGAATTTAGGAAGTTGCAGTTATGTTTGTACCAAGCAAGACAACACTCCTGCAAGAAGGAACTCCTAAGGACTATTTGACTAACCTGCAGAAATTACAGCAAACTCTATTATATCACATGTCTCAGTTGTACCTTCTCTAACTAAAACCATGACTGCTTTCAAACCTTTCCTCACAGCTTCCCTCTCCTTATTCCAGAAAATCACAGGAGAACTTACAGTATACTTAACTTTCTTTAGTAAAGGCACAAGAAAGTAGATTACTGCAAACCACTTCTCTGTCAGAAATGTCTTTTTGTTGGTGTTTTACTGTCTTAGATGCCAAATCTATAAATAAGAGGAAAAAACATTTTGATATTTCTCAGACAATCTGTTCTAGGAAATTTTCTTCAGATCAAAGTATTTGTTTTTAATATTCCTCACCCAAACTTGGATCTGTGCTTTTTGCTTAGAGGCATGAGTGCCATCTATAGAACAGTTACTAGCAGATATTTACTTGACTGTTGAGAAATAAGAGATAGTTTTGCTCCTGTTGTCCCAGGAGACAGTTTTGTCCGTTTAACAAAAAGCTCTCTTGCTATTCAGTTTAAGTGTCAGAAAAAATTCAGTAATTTTCCACAAGTGGAGATATAACGTAAGCAAATAAGTTTCATTACAATTTTAAGTAGAGGAGGAATCACTGACAGAGATAATGATATTGACATTTGCTCGAAGACTGTGATGATGTTTTAATTTAAAATAAACTGTATATGCCTGGTGCAAGAGCAGAGGGACAAATATTTAATATAAGGGGAAATACGTATATCTTTTCTACTGTGCATTAAATCATGAAATAAAAAAGAATGAAAACCAAACAAATGAATCCCACCTCACTCTGTTAATTTTCTTCCTCTAAATAAGAACATTTTATGATTATTTATTTATACAATGATTTTACTTTGATCTTCCTGTCTAGTCCTTAATAATATATATAGAGGTATTGAGTATTTCAATTCTATCTCTGTCATAAAAGCTTTCTTCTCTAATCCATTTCTTTCCTTTTTTGTCTGATGGTAACCACTTTCTCATGATGAAAAGGATTTTAATTGAGGCACTAGGAGTTAATTTGTAATCCTTTATGTGAAGCCTTCCTTCTATTTATGTATCTTTACATTGTAAATATATCCAGCTTGTAATTTAAAACATAATTGTACTTTGTATGGAAAATACAGGCATGGAAAGCAGAGGGCACCCTATCACATGCTAACTCTCCTATCACAGAAAAAGAAATGAAAAAAAAAAAAAAAGAAAAGGAAGAAAATAGAAGACAAGAAGAAAGAAAAGAAAAGAAGAGAAAAGAAAAGAAAAGAAAAGAAAAGAAAA
>JAAGNO010020087.1:0-13832 GCA_033439905.1 Ceryle rudis
CCAGTACTCCCAGGTCCCTCTCTGCCAGGCCGCTCTCCAGCCACTCCTCCCCCAGTCTGTAGCGCTGCAGGGGGTTACTGTGGCCAAAGTGTAGGACCCTGCACTTGGCCTTGTTGAACCTCATCTTATTATTGGCCTCAGCTGATTGACAGAGCCTGTCCAGGTCCCTCTGCAGCATCTCATCATTCACTCCCCATCCCCACCTACCAACTCAGGAGCCCAGTTGTATGAGTTCTTGCAAAAGCTCCCTGCTCAGCCAGGCTGGTCTTCTACCCCACCGGCTCAGTTTTTGGCACGTAGGGACAGCCTGCTCCTGCACCTTCATAATTTCATTCTTAAAGTAAGCCCAGCCTTCTTGGGCCCCTTTGCTTTTCAGGGCTGCTTCCCAAGGGACTCTGAATCAGCATCCTGAGTAGACCAAAGGCAGCCCCCCAGAAGTCCAAGGTCGAGGTTTTACTGACGGCCCTCCTAACTTCACCACATATTGACAATTCTATCATATCATGGTCACTGTGCCCCAGACGACCTCCCACCACCACATCTTCCACCAGCTCTTCCCTGTTCATAAAGAGTAGGTCTAGTAGGGCACTACTCCGGTAGGCTCACCTACCAGCTGTAACAGGAAGTTGTCATCCACCCATTGCAGCACACTCCTGCAGCAAAGTCTCATGTTGCATTTGGACAGTTATTCCATACTGCCTGATATACAAGGGCAACATCTGATGATTCACCAAATCCTTGCTGTAACATGAAAGCTTCCTTCTGAAGTCATTTATGCAAGTATTTATTAGGTTTTCAAATCCTTTAGTTTATAAGGTTAGATATAAAATACGCCTTGAGATGACAAAACTGTATATCCACTGAATAAATCAGTATGTGATTTAAAAAAAGATTATCTATAAACCATCCACTAATGACATCAACCCTAGCACCCTATTTGACTACTTCTTTCTGTGTCATTTCTCTGCTTGGAGTGCCATGTCTCAGATTTCACAGACCTTATCTGTGCTTTTAAAAGTTCTAGTTCAAATCGTTCCCTAAACTCTACTTCTCCCACGATTCCCACAATAAACAGATAGTGACTTTTTAAAGAATAACTTGCTTAGCAGCTTTTTCTGTGTCTCTGAAACCCACGTTAATATATTTGACCACTCCAATCTTCAAAGCATTTGTTTTGACAACCTTTCTGTGAAATACATAAATCCTATAATCTCCTTTTTCATAAAGGGGGGGTGGGGAAGGAAAGGAGGGATATTTATTAAGAGACTAAGTTGCTGAGGTGTCCCAGGAAGTTGGCAGAAAACAGATGTTGGGATGAGGCTCTGCTAATTTGATAGCCCTAACTACCAAAAGAATCCTTGATGTTTATATAAGCAGCTAATACATTTTTCCTTATCTAAAGCATTTGCCACCTCATAAGCTCTCAATAATTTGGAAACATGGAGAAATATCATATCTTTGTTTCCATCACACAAAGCACCAAAAGTTTGCACTAGCTGAGGAGCTGAGGTATGGAATAACTGAGAAAAACAACAGCAGGAACATTAACCTGGATGGATACAAAACACTTACACCCCAGCAAAAACAGTGAGAAATATTAAGCAATTAGTCCATGGCAAGTGCAGGAACAACTCTTTAAGGTCACAATTAAAGCTGAAATCACCAGCACTTGTAAACATTTACCTGTCAGCATGTTTGGAGACATCCTTCCTCACTCTGAAAAATAGAAATGTCTTTAGAAATAGCATAACTGTGTAATAATTAAAAAAAAAACCAAAAAACATTTGAATTGAGAGCATGGACCGTATAACTTTACTGCTGAAAATTAACATCCTGACATATAGTGAGCTATTGAAGTTACAATGACTTGGTTCTAATAATTTTGCAAAAATATAAGCAGCTTGAAGATGCTCTTAAAAATTCAGTTAAGGGTGTTTTCCAAATTACATCTTCAAATTTCCTAATTGTCCTTTATTGGCAAGCTATTTTTTTTTCCTTAAAACAACTAGAAAAAGGCAATAGTTCATGACTTCTTTGGAAAGAAAATGCTGTGCTACAGGTAGACCCATCATCTGAGGTGTTCTGTGAAACATAAAACATATTTTGTAACTCCACTGTACAGCAACTCTCTTTCTAGTATGCATTTACTACTGTACTTCCACTTGTTTGAAAGTTGCTTCCTCCAGGGGCCAGGACCTCCTTCCTGCTTTGCAGCTCCTAGCACAATAAGGCCTGATCCTGCCTGACTGCTATTTAAACACAGGCTAACTGCTGTGTGGACACGCTCCCCATGTAGGCAGCATTTTCCAATCCAGGTTGCTGTCCCTTAGATTCATAAAAATATAGCTGAGTTCAAACTTCAAGGTACATCTCCAAGCATGGGTAAAGCTGTTCATGGAATCACCTAGGAAATGTTATCACTCACAGGCATTTTCTGAAAGGACTGACTGCAGGATAATAGTCTTCGTATTTTACCTTCATCTGTGGCAGATTCCCATCCCACATCTTACTGACCCAGTCACTATGGGTGAGTTGATCGGGGTACCTGTTCCTGCTGTTCCTCTGCCCAGTCCCATAAGATGACCATGTGAGAAAATAAATGAACTGCTCCGTTTACTCTGATGGCAGCTTGAATGGGACTCCAGTAAGTGTGCATGTGAGGCCAGGAGGTGAGGAGGTGGCTCCCTTTCAATTTCAGACAGAGATTCATAATTCTGTGTTTAATTCCCAGATAGTAAAAGTTTATAGAAAAGCATGTTTGCCAGGAGTCTGTTACCAGGAGGAGAACATAAACCAAATGCTCAAGAAGCACATCTGATGTTAGCAACATTTATTGGTGGGAATGCTGCAGGATACACACACATGTTAAAAAGAAGATGTTAATATCTTTTTATTTCATCAAGTTTAAGATCAAAAGTGGTAGGAGGATTATTTTCTTTCTCTCATGATGTGCATGTCCTGTCTCCTTATCTCCTCAGGGGCACAATTACACACTCAACAAAATAAGCAGCAAACCCAGGTCACCAAGAAAATTAAATAAACCTCCAGTACCATTACAGTAGGCTGACTGAGCCAGCTATTACAATCATTATATGACTGGATAACCGCAAGATTCAAAATGCTACCTGGAAGAAGAATAGCTGGAACTGTCCCTTTTGAGTGATCTGTGTAACTGCAAAATAATAGTAGTGGCAATCAGACAGGATTCATCTGAGCGCAGCATTGGGAAGCAGGTGCTTTGAAGAGAAACGGTTCCAGAGGCCTCTCCACATTCCTTTTTGCTGCTGATCAAACTCTTGCCTATGGGAAGCCTAAGACCAGTGGCACACCTAAACTGGCAAAATAAATACTGCCCAGGTGAGGGCAGGGAGAGAGATACTTGAGAGTCCCTATGCAGGGAATGGTGGTAGTTTGTATGGGACAACATAGGAAAACATGGGAGGAAAGAAATTGAAGAATGGCTTTAAAGGAAAAAGGTTGAAAAAGCAATCAGGCAATAATTAAGCAAAGTTCTGAGATGATAATTGCTCTTCCTCTAGGCTAATTTGTATGATGGGAATATGGCAAGATGATTGCATTAGTGCACTTAAGGTCAATTATTTTAATAGCCAAAAAAGTTAATCTGATTTTTAAATAATAAAAAAAAGCAATGGGAACTATTTTTAAAGGGCAGACATTTCAATGTAGCTCTTTGAAAATTAGGTGTCTTTCTGCAGATATCTCACTCAATGTGAAAACTAAGAAGCACTTCATAACTTTATCTGACTTTAAAACCTCCTTGGGAACCAACTCTTTCCTTGCAAGTCGTCATGCTCTGCTTCCATTTTACATCAACGCAAAATGCGAAAGGAGTAGTAAATCCATTACTTCAACAACCAATATAGTTCCTTAAAGTTAGTTGAAAAACTTCTGCATTTTTGTATCTTTTAAATTGCATTTCTTTTATCAAAAATGAAGATGAAAAGAGAATGACTTGGATAAGAATCACAGAATCATTTAAGTTGGAAAGGACCTTTAAGATCGAGTCCAGTTGTTAGCCTAACACTGCCATGTCCACCACTAAACCATGTCCCTAAGTGCCACATGTACACGTCTTTTAAATATCTTCAGGGATGGTGACTCCACCACTCACCTGGGCAGCCTAAACACAGAGGCTTGCTCAATTATACCAGTCATTGAACCCTGCCCTCATCCTACAGGAAGGAGATGAGAAGTGTAAGTCGGTGATTAAAGCAACATTAATAAGATGCAGCATTTTGTGCTATCAGTGACGTGGCACCCCGACTTCTGCATCTGACCCAGACCTGTGTTGAACAGTTTCATTGCTCCTCAGCAAGATGACCTGTTAAAGTGCCTTGGCCAAGGGAACCATTAATTTTTGTTAGCGTGAAACCCACTGTTGTTGCCATAGTGACTCTTAAAACTAGAGTACTCTGAAAACTGAAAATAAATTATGCCATTTTACACTCTAAGCAGTTAAGAGACAGATCTTGATCTCAAAATGGTACAAACCTGGCATAACCCAAAAGGGTTAGATTAACTCCGGTAATTCTGCAATAGTTGTAATAAATTGCAGAGCAATTCCAGTGAAGTATACCCAATTTATTCAGCATTAAATGAGGCCCCATTTCAGATAGGTGCATAAGCATTGCCTAACTTTAAACACATGGGTAGACCCTTCAAAATGTGCTAGGCTTATGCCAGTGAAAGGATGCCAAACAGTGTCAGGTTGCCACTATATGCACTTTAGTATTGCTCTTGAGATACCATGGGCTAACTAGAGTTCTGGTGTGATACCAAGAATTCATATGGCACTTCAAAGCCTGTGGGTTTATAGTCTCATCACCATTTGCACTCACAAGAATCAAACCTTACCCTTTCCTTTTCTGTAGCAGCTATTATGAATGCTTAGGAACTCCAAGGCCTTGCATGTATGAAACTCCTATTCCAGAAACTCTGCCTTTGCCAGCCCTGCTTTTTGTAACCAAGAAGCGCAGTTAAAAAGCTCGTGTTTCAGACTGTGCTTTCATGGGTACTTTACATCCAAAGCTTATTGTAAATGTTTTGTTATACTACATGGCAACAAAATCTGATGTTTTCTGTCAAAGCCCTTCAAAATTGTACAAGCCTGCTTAGTAACACTGGCTGAACCAGAACTTGCAAATACAAGACAGAGAATCTTCTGGCAGAAGATAATTAATTTTCTTGCATTAGAACTAGAAGCTACACATCATATATGCACTTATGAGCATAATTCAAAGTAGGCGTGCTCTCAGGATACCCACAAATCACTCATTTCTTTGGAGGCAAAAAGAAAAGACCCCTTAGAGATAAAGAGTGCACATTTGCAGGGGATACCACTGAATCCCTGGGTGGAGGTAGTAGCCAATGTAGGATTATCGAATTCTATCCATTAGAATTACAATTGCTCCTGAATAATGTTGTTCTGTGCAGGCTAGTAGGGGCAGCCAAACCCCTGGCCTGCTACCAGGCCCTCCAGGAGAATATGGTGTCAGCAACAACACCAGGGAAGACAGAACACTGAGAATCGGAAGAAAACCAAAAAAAAAAAAATCCCTAAAACCCCACAAATCAAGGAGACTTAATAAATCCTAACCCTCTTTAATGAATACAACGCATACCAAGTCTGATTTAAATTAAAATATAGTTTCTTTGTTGTATTTCAAATCACTGCTGAAAATAGATTTACCTCCTATCCCTGGTCCTGTCACAGCAGGGTAATGTCAAGTAAAGGTCTAGCTGAGAAAATACACAAAAATAAAAAGGAACTTAAACTCTGGTTTTTCCTGCTATTATTAACTGTTTATAATAGAACCCCAAACAAAACTCAGCCAATTCTTATTTGTGTTTTTTACCTCCTAATAAAAACTAAGCTCCCTTTTTCACTTTTTTCTTCATTATAATATTAAGTTGATGGCACAGTAAAGTATTTTTAAAAACAATTTTTTAAAGAAGGGAATCACACCTCATGTTTAAACCAGAACCACCATCTTTGGCTCCCATGAGATGATTTTTCATTTCAGAGACATCTATACCTGACTAAAACTCAGATCTTGTTCTCTCCAGAACCCACAGGGAAGTTTCAACCAACATAAGTAATAAATGTGGATCAAAGAACACATGTCTAACAAGTTAATAGGCAGGGGCTAGTCATGCAGCCAGCAGAACCTGAGCCTCTGGACACACACCTAAACATCACGTCCTAATTCCCATTTAGCAACTTCAGAACAAATGTAGTTCATATGACAGCACATTACAAGCTGCACAGGTTAACTGCAGATAAGTGCAGTTCTAATGTACAGATGCAGCTCTGCTAAGGCAGCTCAGTATGAGTGGAAGGGAACGGTGCCTTACTTTGTTCACTCTCTTTGGTTAAGCATGTCAACTTATGCAAGAGTTTTAAGAAATAAGCAAAAGCAACAAGGATTTCACATCAAAAGTAGATTGGACTTTGAGTGATTTGGTTCAATGCCCAGCACTGCAGCTCAGAAAATGACTCAACTTCCCTGCCTCCATTCTCATTTCTAAAAGGACATTAACCACAGTTACAGTCAAAACAAGCAAAGCTGACAAAGAAAGTGTTTGGAGTGAAAGCTGCCTTCTACTTGATTTTTTTTTGCAGCCTCTAGCAATATGTGGCTCCAAATTTGGTTGGGGATTCTAGGAATCTTTTCCAATACAAAAACATACTGAAATAACATAAACAGTAAATAACATCATGTCAGAAGTGAGCAGGCAATCCATTGAAAGACAGGGCTGTAAAATCAGGTGTAACCTGCTCCAAATTCTCTGTACTATAAATGTCTAATTTCTGAGCACATAGCTATAAATCTTGAAATACCATAGATTGATCTGTCTGGGTGGCGATGACTAATTCATTATCCTAAAATAATACACTCAGCCAACCAAGTTCTTCTGTATTTATTGCATCTGAGATGGTCAGTCCTAAGAGTCACTCAGCCAACCAAGTTCTTCTGTATTTATTGCATCTGAGATGGTCAGTCCTAAGAGTCACTCTTTCAGATTGACTTGAGACCTAATCAGCATATCCCACTATCACCAGCCAAGCAATCTGAGGTTTTGGAGTTTTGGAGTTTTGTTGTTTTTTTGGTTTTTTAAGAAGAGGTGGAAATGAGTGAATAGAGCTACACTCATGAACACGGTCTGATGATTGGACAAAAAAGATGAGTTTTGATAATTCCTCATCCTTTCTCAAGGAAGTTCTCTCTTAAAATGCTACAACAGAAAATCTTCCCTGAAGTCAGTCAAAAGTTTGTCACCTCCATTCTGCACTGCTCCGTGTGGTATGTTTGTACTCAGCTGTGACCGGGTCTCTTTCAAAAACAGAGAACTAATGCAGCTGCTATTAAGTATGATCTTTTAATCACTCCCTGCTTTTCCTCTCTAATTGTCATTATTCCAAATACCACCACATAATTAGAGAAGTCTTTTCAAAAGAAAAAAATGCAGTCCCATTTACCACTGGAGGGAAAAGCAACCTTACAGAGCTATCAGTACAGAAATCAATGCAGAGCCAATTACAACATTTAAAAAACTTCCTTTATTCCCTTGTCTACATTCAACAACAACAACAACAACAAAGTCCCCATGAAGTCAGATTTAGGTGTTTTTATGAGCTTTCTGGACATTATGTGAAAGTTTCACCTCTGCACAATTCCTCATTTTAACAACAAACGTCTAACCTCTGTAGTTAAAAACCCCAGTAGTTTGCCAAAAGCAGAACGTCCACATTCTGATCTTTGCAGCAGGGACAGTCTTGCAAAGCACAGCTGATACTAGTGAACACATCTAAGGAAATGATACAACTGTGGAGACACATGAGTCCACCAATTTAGAAGAGTGTGAGAAAGTCCTCAATATGCAAAATTACACGCTCACAGTCTTTTCAGACTCCTCACTGCTTCTAGCACACACAGATATCCTACAAACCCATCTGGAAACAGGACTGTAGGAGTTTGTCCAGACAAGAAAGTCCCTGCAGCAGGATCCTTGTTCATCAACAGCTTCTGCAGTGGAAATCACTACAAAATAACAACTCCTCCTGTCTTTCCCCTTCTTAGCAGCTTCTGCTGTAAAAGTATGCAAAAAACCCAGTTGTTAAAGGGCTCCAAAGTTAATGGTATGACTAAGTAAAGACATCCTAAGTATGTTGCATGGCAATGGCCTGCACACCAACAAGACCGTTCTCAACTTTTCTAGCAGGGTCTCAGAAGTTCAATATGACTTACTGATTCAGGCCTTAACTTTCAGTAGCACTGCTTTTCCATTCCCCACCCCCTCCAAGGGCTTTCATATTACTGTAGACCTATAGCCCTGTACAACAGTCACAAGAGTACTCTCATCTGCTCCCAGATATGCCACCCTGCCATGGGCAGCATGGCTGCTCGCTTCATGCAATGATGTGTGCATGGTCTCCCACACAGCTGCTCCAACTTAACTCCTTCCCTTTTCACAGATTTATATGGCAAAATAACCTTGTGCCCACCTTCTGCAGATGGCTATTTGGTACTTGTACAATTTTTCACATCTATCATCATTTTATGATGGTTTAAAACTGACATCCATTTGGAGAAAAGTGAGAGTATGATCTCTTCTGGCCCCATCCACCTTTACTCCATGCGAAGGAAAGAGCTGAGCCCAGCCTTAGTAATTACTGAGATGCAGAATTTGGTCATGTCTGTCTCTCTCTTGGGAACAGCACGTTCCATTCAGGGCTCTGGCAGAGATGGCTGGGTGTAGGCTGGGCATTTTGAGAACAGCACTTGCCCATTTCCTCTGGACATTGGCGGAGGTCACGCAGCCCCAACCTGCTCCTCCACTAAATGCTAGGATACTAGCTCCCCAAAAGGGAGTGGGAATACAGATGCCTCTCTTACCCTGAGAAAGAACTTCTTTCAACTTAACATTGCTTTCCTTTGGTAAAGTTCCCATTCATCAAATGTATCCCACTTATCTTTAATTTTCTTGATTAAATATTTTACTTGATAAAATTTGGCAACTGGCTCTCTAAAAACATTCCAAGTAAGAGAACAATAGACAGACAAATGAAGAACTAATGTTTCTTCCTTAATGCCTGGAGTGTTACTAATGTTCCCAGAATATTGTCTTTAAGGAAATAAAAAAAAAACCAAAACACCCCAACCCCCCCGCCAAAAAAAAAAAAAAAAAAAGGACAGAAACCTAAACAAAAAACAACCTTCAGGTTAAATCCCCTGTTGTATTGCTTTAAATGCTGAACTTCTTTTAGAGCAAGTTTCAAAGCTTTGTGTGGGTGGAGAAGCTATAAATAACCGTATTTGTGCCTGTTCCTTCTGTATAAGACACAGAAAATATGCTCTGCCTCAGCATAGAAAGATGGTGCTGTGCTCTGCACGAGGCTTCTCGAGGCTGGCAGGTAGATAATTTCTATCGCAGTTATGCTGCTGGTGTTGCTATTCCTAAGTCTTTTCCTCAACACTCAGGAATCATACCTGGCACTTAGCTGTACTGTGATGAATTAGCAATACAAGTAACCAGATCTGTCAGTCTCTTACCAATGGTAATATTCAGAAAGACGTTTCTTCTCCCACATTTGTCCTTTCAGATCAGTTTTATAGGGTGGAACTGACAGATCAGTCAGGGCTGGGGCCAGCTCTAGTCTTTGATCTGGCTTCCCCCCTCTAGCCTCCTTACTTGGACACAGAGTTTTCTGAAAGAATACTCCCGGTCTCTCACAGCTCACGAGGATGGGAAGAACATTGTCCCAGGCAGAACTGGCACTGAAGCAAAGGCAACCTTAAAATCTCTTGATTTTTTTACTCACGCAAACCTCCCTTTCATCTCCCTCTGTGGTGGTTTCCACCACTTTAGGTTACGTTCTGGAGCTCCCAGGAGGAGAAATACCTGAGCACACTCAATGTCTGGCCCAGCTTCTTCCTCATGTGCACTGAAGTAAGGGATCTCTACAGCTCTTAAGGACCGACAGATGAAACAATATCCTAATTATTAGAAACCTCTCGTATGCTGAGTTAACAATGCTGAGATTGTACTGTAACTATGTGTATTAGGGTTTTTTCTAATTCTTCAAATAATTATTTAGCACCTTGTGAGAGAGGTCACAGCTCAGTACTGCAAATAAGTGGGTAAAGAGGTAAGTTACTGTGGTGTGAGAAGCTTTGCGTGTAGCGTACAGACCCCAGGCTGCGCTAGGCACTCAGTATGCACCGCACAGCAGAGCTGAAAGAAAAAGCCCAGGACATTTGCATCACTGTGCAATCTACTCAGAACTGTATGGCTGATCTCCTCTACATGTCAGAGCACAAATGGATCCTGTGAGGGTTTTAAAGGGTGAAAAGCCAATGACCTGACAGATTCACCAAAGGAAGCCATGGGTAATGGCAATGAGAAGCTCTTTGTGGAGAGGTGAACAAATGGATGCTGAGCCCTGAGTCCCCTGGCAGACTGGAAATGCAGTAACAAACTAGAATACATGTGCAAGCAGGACCAAACTTATGAAAAGCCCTTCAGCGAGGAACAACCTTCAACAATTCGAGAGAAAAAAGGAGTCACCTAAAATACTTCAGGAGTGAGAACCATGGGCAGAATGAGGAACAGAAGTGGTTGAGGACTTCACCTAGCAGCACCTTTTTAGTGAAAAGTTCAGTTTTCTGGGAAAGACTACTTGCTTTCTTATTTTTTTCTCCTAGCTTGGTGGCTCACAGAAGATAGCAGCCACACATCTTGAACTTCCTTCTCTTCTGTTTTTCTTATACTTCATGCACTTTGAAAATCCAAGAAGGCGAGAAAGCAGAAGGAACACCACAAAATACATTTTGATTGTTTAAAGCTACTTTCTGTTGGAGAATGAGGGAAATAATTAAAAATTTCATTTTGTGCTTCCACTCCTCCCTCCAACTTTTCCTCCTTATTTGGAAAGGAACTATCTCAAGGTCAGAATGCTTTGTTTGTTGCTGAAGCCAAAAATAAAAGTAATTTTCTCCATCCCTCAACACACATCCCATCCAAAACAATCCAAAAGGGAGGTAAGAAATTACAAGAACTATCAAAATAAAGGGAGGGGAAAGGTAAACCATCAATGGACAGGCCTGAAATATGTTTCTTGTACATGTTTTCACATTCAAAAGACATTTTTGTTAAAAGGGAACCATAGTGTAACATAAAAGAAAGTTTATAGCTGTAATAGTATACAGGAGCTTGAGCCAACGAGCTCTGTCTAAATGTGCCTGAAGGGTCACCCCAGCCTAGGCAATAGCTTCCAGAACTACAATACAAAGACTACAGCTTAAAATAACAAGCAAGAAACATTGTGTAAGAGTTCCCAATGAGGAATATGAAACAAAAGTTGCTTAAAAGTCTCCTGTGAGCTAAAACGCTGTGTTTAGTCCTAAATAGTGCACAACCTCTCTGCCAAGGACACAAATGCCAGAACTCTTCAGTCAAGTTGGGTAGGTAGCTACTGAAACAAGGCACAGCCAACAGAGCAAAGAGCCTCTGTAGAGCGCAGCTGTACAGAGCAGAGCTAGTAAAAATAATTTGTGGCATGGAGTAAGGCAGAGCTGCATGAAGGAGGAGCAACAGCTAGTGGGAATGACTAACATGGAGGGAAGCAGCTAGCAGAAAAAGGTCATGGTGCCAGATCAGCTCAGTCTAAATTGGGCCTTACTACCCAGCAAGACATAAAAGTCTCAAATCATGAGAGCAACTCATTACCAGAGGGGTAAAGTAACCAGCTGGCTGAGCAGCTGCTCCACAGAGGAAAACACAGTGAAATGGTTATAGTTATACTTTCGGAACTAGCTATCACTACCTTCTTTATTGTCTGCTTAGGTTTTTTCTCACTTCAGTGAAAATACCTTTTGTTGGACATCAGTCAAAAGCAATATGAAAGAGGATTGATCACGCTGAGTGACAGGCAGGTCATGAAAAAGCTGGGAGGCCATCTGAGGAGATAATTGGAAGGAAAGATCAAGGGAAACAAATGGAGTAGAAAAGAATGACTATTTTGGACTCCGAACGAATGCCTAAAATAGTGCATATTTATTTCTTAACATAAGAGACCCTTGTTTCATTTTTAGATAGTCCCAATAAATCCCACAAGACCTTTTCATAAGCGGTAAAACTGGCGTAGCAGAGAATTTAGAGCAGGGATTTTTGAATCAGACATCCTGACATGAAGAGTTCTAGTCGTGCAGCTTTCAGTGACCTTTGGCAACTCGCTCAACATCAACCTTTTAGAAAAACCATAATCCTGAGATGAAACAAACCACAAGAAACAAGAAGTACTACTGCTTTTGTTATCTCTTAAAGTAACAGAGGAGAAAGTCTTCTTGTGTTCCAGCCTACATTTATTCAAAGTCCTTATTTTTCTCCAAGACCTGGGTGACAGTTACTCATTCTAGCATTTGCTTTCAAAAAATACACGTATTTCTGGAGAAAACTCTATTTCTCTTCTTTCGCCCTACTATTTTTGTAGGCCTAATCAGTAACAGACAAGCCTGATTCTTTCTCTTCCTTCACCATGACAATGAAAACCAACAAAGCCTTTCAGAAACGATAAACTACACATCATATTTCCAGGGATGCTGACATGCAAGCAATCCTGGTATAGAAATAGACAATGTGGATAATATATGACGAGGATGATTCTGCTTCAACGTAAGTGCAAATTTTAGCAGTTTTTGCATGACTGAATTCCTTGCAGTATGCTGCAAAACAAATTCTGGATCAGAAAGGCACTGAGTGGCCTGACATGATGGCTAGCGGTGCTCCACACCACATAGGACTAGGCTCTTGCATTCCAGTATATCTAACCCAACAATAGGTAATAAACTTAAGGTCTTTTCTTAAGAGCCTATCTTAACATTACTTCCTCAATAGTCCACAGTGAGAGAAGGAAATATCCAGCGTACAATACAGATCTTAGACAGACTGAGTCATTCTCTGAAGATGCCAGTGTCTCTCCAATGACTATAAAAGGAGACTATGCATTAGGCTCCTGACTTGGATGATTCAGTTACACTCCTAAAAAGACAGGATAAATCCAGACCATGGATAGCTGCATCTACCTACGCAGAACTAACTGTATTTTTATATCACCTTCCCCATTTCTTCATGCTATGAATTATGTCCTCTTCATCCACTATGAGGTAGATCCAAAATCTCAGTGAGTCGATAGGATTTCAAGAGTTTTTAAAAGGCTTTCTCAGAGGTTCCTAAGCTCTCAATAAGAATCCAAACACTTGCAGTTCAGGAAATAGAAAAACAGACCATCAGAAGGGACTAGGTCTTGAAGGACAGACAGTACTCCAAACAAGAAAAACACTTTTTGGGGCACAAAGGATTTTTTTTACAGTTCCTCTTCTCACTTCAATAGGTTCAGAGATCAAGCTGGCTGGTTCAGATTTCTTCAGATCGTATTTTCCAAGACAGCTGTGGAGCTCATCAAAGAGTTCTTGCACTGCTCATACATCAATGCTAAGTAAACTTCAGTTGGTAACTAAAGCTGGCCCCTGAATTTTGATATCCCTAGTGCTACTGCTCTGTGTGTAAATTAAAAAGTGATCATTATTATTTTTTAACCAGTGACTCTTTAAAAGCACAAAGTACAATTGTCTGCTTGTCTTAATAAGTATATAGAGGAAGGAAGAGAGACACAAAGGTTGTTTCCAGATAATTTCAAGTTACACTTTAAATCAAATTATGAAGAGGATAGAGTCTTGTTAATCAGCAACCCTTAAGGAATTTCCAGGATAAATTCCATTATATTAAATGTAATAACTGCTGAAAACACC
>JAAGNO010020087.1:13932-24441 GCA_033439905.1 Ceryle rudis
GCAGTTGGAGGATAACAAATATAATCATTTAAACATATAGTTCTTTGTTAAAGAGTTTTGGCATAAAAAAATACAAGATAATGCTGACCTATATTTAAAGAGTGTTTTAGGAAGTTTAGACCAGAGCTCCCTCTCTCTCACGTGAATTGGTAGTATCTAAAGCTATTAACTTCTTAGGTTGATAGCCTGAGACATGTCTGAGGTGTTCTTAGACCACACACTGATCACTGGATCAGTGCACGTGACTGGATGGACAGAGACACAGAGCCCAGCTCTATACCAACAGCCATTCTCTGAACATGCCCAACTATCCAAGTGACATCTTTTTGCACTCCTCACTTGGGAAGCTATGCTGTGGCCTTTCAGAGGGCGGATTTCTATTCCAGAGTCTCTGGTAAAGAGGAAAAAGGCATGTTTCTTCTTTTAGCTATGCTCTTTTTCTGAGAAGCCTGTCCTGTTTGGGTTGGTCAACCCCTAGTGCACTGTCCATAAATGCTCTGTGTCTTTGCAAGCTAAAGGAACTGAAGAAACATTCGTATGAAATCCCAGAAACTGCATAAATATGCAGACATTTTTCTCCTTCCTAGCATGGCTGCCTTGTGTGGTAAATCCAACACAATCTGCTCATGGAGTAATAGCCATTGTATAGATGTGAGAGTGCTCTTATTCTACTACTCTGCTGCCACCAGATCTTAGACATACACATGCAGCCAGTAGAAATCATGTAAAAATCCTGCATAATCCCATGCCATTATGGGTTCAAATTAAGGAACTTTTTAGCAATTCAAAATCAGCAACTAAGTCACTAAGCAGCCCTTGTGTTGTTTAAATAGCCCTGTCATTATTGCTTCATTTCATAATTTCTGCAGGCTACTAATCAGCACAAATCTACCACCATGTCACTTTCAAATCAGTGTCAGTCTTCATTACTTTTTAGTCCTCTTCAGAAGATGAGTGGGGTCACAACTCTCTTCATTGCCTAAACTTGCACTCACATTGCCTGAAAACATGCCAGTTCCTTTGGCAGTAACAAAAGGAATGGAATGGAAATTGCTCTAAAGAAGCAGTTGCCAAGATGTTTTATTGCATGGTCTGTGATGAAGAGTGGATGGAAACAAACAAACAATCCTTTCACCACTAACATACCATCCTTTACAGCATATATAATAAAGCAGACAAGCACTAAATAAGAGGCTGTTAGAAGCATAATGTGGATTTGGAAACATGTGCACATCATATTAAGTTAGTGAGGTAGAAGTTCTATGATGATCTATCGGAATTCTGTGGTGAGATATTTATATCAGATAATGAAGCAGGTGACAGCACCCTGGCCTCAACAACTGCTGGAAGGACAGGGTTAGTGAAAGCAGAGGTATTTATCTCTCAGTCATAGATAACAAGAGGTCATTTTGTCTCTTGTTGCATCCCATTGGGAGAAGGCTGCCAAGTAATTTTACCAGTATTGACGTCTGAGTTCCTTTTTCATTAACCATAGTTAGAACCTCTACTCACTATGAAGTAATCCTTCAACCTTATGGCTGGGTAAGTTCACATATACCTTCTAAACTCAGAGAAAGTACAGCAGTAATACTTTGAAAATGTAAACATACAAGTGACAAACACTAAGTGCATCTCATTACTTTGGAAATTTACCATAGGGGCCGTAAAAAGTCTCTAAGATGCTTTGAATTGTAATGTTGTAATTAGTGATCTGTCAGTGGTAGCCATTTATAGGCTAAGTCTGCTCAGGTGGCACACAGAGCATGTGATGTATTTTTGCAGGATGCTGTGGATGAAGTCATACGGTAGTAAACATAACCTTGACTCGATTATAATGTTCTTTTTTCTTAGCAATTGTTTACAAATAAATCTCTTGTTTTACAAGAGCCGGTGAAGGTATTGTTGTAAACAAAGCATAAAAGGAGAGATATAGTCCAATTTCTTCTATCTTTGAAACGAACTATGACAAGTTGGAAAACTACGGAATGTTGGAAAACTCTGCATTGCCTTGAAGTGATCAAAACAACTGAGCGTATGCATGCATGTGTGGGGGATGTACAGACCTAAGCCTCTAAACTCTTGTGTGAGAGCTAAATGAATCATGAACTGCCTCAAATATCCTCACATTCTTTTGCAAATGGACTATATAGGTCACAAGCCTCACGTGAAGTGTTTAGCATTCTCAGAGACTGAATGGAGACAGATAGATGTTGGCAGAACATTTTTCCATACAAATGATGTCAGGATCATGCCCTGATCTCTTTTCTTGCCAGAAAAACCAGGCACATTACAACTTAAAGTGCTTGGTTATGAAGAGAGACGGCCTTTCCTCCGCAATACTTTGTGGTCTCCCACAGTAATGGCAGCTGGTAAATGCAATGATATCGGTATGGGCACATGGCCTTCTTCTTCATCATCAGAGGCAGATAACCACGCAAGGAAACCGAAGCTGTGTCCATTAATGTATCTGGGCCTGGAGCCAACAGAACACAGATTCACAAATTTAGGTGAATCTGATGCTGGTCTAGCTTGACCTTTTCAATAATCAGGAGGATTTGAGACATCATTAAAGCTGGTATGACAACAGTCTTAGCTTTCTTAGTATGTGACTACTTTCCTGCCAGTGTTTGTTAGCATCATCTTGCTGTTTACCACTGTTTTTCATCTGGCATGATAGGACTGTTCCATTTTTCCATGCAGAGCCACCACAGCTAATTCAAGGCTTTATATAAAGCCAAGAAACCCCACCAGTACACACAGTACTTCTACATTCACCTATCTTCCAGGCAACCATCACAACCAAAGTGAAGCAAGAAGGAAGCAACACCAGCAGTGACCTTCAGAGAATCATGCATATCTGTGGAGAAACAGGCTGCCTGTGTCACAGAATGTTAGGGGTTGCAAGGGACCCCTGAAGATCATTGAGTCCAAACCCCCTGACAGAATGGGCCAAAACTAAGGCAGATCACTCAGAAATTCATCCAGACAGGTCTTGAAAGTCTCCAGAGAATCTCTCTGGGGAGTCTGTTCCAGTGCTCTACAACTCTTAGTAAGGAAGTTCTTCCTCCTGTTGAGGTGGAACTTCTTGTACTCAAGCTTGAATCCATTGCCCCTCGTCCTATCACAATGCACAAATGAAAAGAGGTTGTCCCTGCCTTCTTGACACCCAGCCCTCATGTCTTTATAGACATTAACTAGATCCCCTCTCAGTCTTCTCCTCTCCAGTAAAAGGCCCCGGGTGTCTCAGCCTTTCCTCATAAGACAGGTGTTCCAGCCCCTTCATCATCCTTGTAGCCCTCTGTTGGACTCTCTCAAGTAGATCTCTGTCCCTCTTGAACTGGGGAGCCCAGAACTGGATGCAGGACTAAGTGTTGGTGTGTATGTATGGAAATGATGGAAAGACTGAGAAATTCCGTGAGAAGGAATGAAGCGTACAGAGTGAGAGCCGCAGTTTGACTGTTCTGCCATGAAAATGCTTTAAAATACCAAATTCAAGGCTTGCACTGACCATTTCAATAATGCATCTGCTGGGTCTAGGCATCAATAGGCATCCTTCAGGCTTTACAGCTTCACTTGACTGAGTTTATAAAGTCAGAGAATTCAGGTAAAATTCTTGCCCATATGAAACAAAAGGGATGGGGGAGGCAATGGGGAAAGCAGTGGGGTGAAGGACAGTGTTACAGAGTTAACTTCAGCTGTCTCTAAGGCTGCTTGATAACATCTGCTTATGGTACAACCCTTACACTACCCTTGCTGTTTCACAGTGTTACTATTCGCGGGCGCAAAGGGAACATGCTAAAGTGGAGAGATTCATGCAAAGGCAGACAGTATAAATCAGGATCCGACAGTGGAAAGCAACAGGAACTGGAGACAACATGAGAACAAATTCAGATCTCAACAGAAATCGAAATGCTGTTAATTTGCTAGCAAATAGTCTGCAGAAGACCCAGAGCAGAGAGGGGCAAAAAGAAAAAGCTACCAAAAATGGGCTGAAGCATCTGCAGCAATTACAGAATATCAGTATGAATGTCAAAGGAACTTTTTTCCTCCCTTGCAGGACAGAATCTCAGCATCTCCTCCCACAGCTGTGTTATAAAAGGATCAAACAGCACAGCTCTTCCCTATCTTAAATGATAGAGAACTTTAAAAAACAACTGAAGAAATTAAGTATTTTACACACTGGGCAACCCAACATTTTTATAATGATCCTAAATACTTTTGGTGTTAAAGAACTCCTCGTCAGTTCCTGTCTGTGTAGAGCCTCATAACAGCTCACAAATTGTCTTAACTGCTCTCCCTTTTGTGTGAATTTCCATTTCCTGTGAAGGATGCAAATGCAGCTTCATGCCATTTATTTTCTCTCCTTCTTTAAACTGCTATATATTCATAACTCATTGTCCTTAGCCGACCATTGTTTACCTTGGTTCACATGTGCAGACTGATGCAATTGTATTAATACATAGATGTAATAGCAAATAATCTTGTAAAATATCTGATGGTGTGACCTAGTGATTACTTCTAATAATATTTTATAGCATAACATTTCTTACATGAATATTGTAACTTGGTGATCCACAGTGTTAAACTTCTTTTTTTTCTACAGCACAACTTGTATTTTGGTTAAGACAAGACTATCAGGATGCCTCACTTTCTATCTCAGAATTAAAATTACTTTTATTTCTTTTAATCCGCAATTTTCAATGTTTTCAGGTTTTGTGCAGTTCAAACTGAAACCCAGCTAGAATCAAAAGGATTTTCTTTACTGGGAAACCGTCTGAGATCATAGCCCTGGCCTTCCAGTAATGCATACAGCACGCACTCTGGCATTGCAAATGGTGCAGAATACACCAGGAAAGATATGAACAAGCCCTGTTTAACACAGTGTAACCCTCAAATCCAGTTCAAAAGGCACACAGTTGGCGTACATAAAGCCTCCACCCAGCTAACCAGTTTGGCAAGACCTCTCTGTGAACAATTGATATTGCACAGCTAAATATTGATCCCTCTGGCAAGATGAAGTAAAGCAGTTAGGTGAGGCATTACCGATCTCTCAAGACTCATAAGAATCTCTTCTTGGAGATGTGTCTTTACCAAAAACTGTCAATGTTGTTAGTGGCAGACTGAGAGGGTGTAAAACAAACCTGGAGTTTGTGCAACACATGCAACACAACAAAACCTGTCCCTGTCCCCACCTGCTTTTAAGACAAGATTGATACAGAACAGCTGACATGAAGAGAAAGGTAACACTGAACAACTGAGGGAGTGTAAGTTCTGACCCTGTGATCATCTTTCACCAGAAATTTTATTGCACTGGTCAACAGCTGGAAAGGGTGAGCCACAGGACATCTTGTAGGGAAACATGCATCTGTGAGAACATTCTTAATTCTGAGCTGGGTGGAAAGGGTAGAGGAGCATCTTCCTTACAGAAATCACACTCTTTCATTACTTGTCTAGAAGACACTAAAGTCTAATAAACTTGGGGTTCTCAAATCCTTTTAGGATTTGTCCTTCCACATCTTTTAAAAGTTGGACTAGATGATTCTTGAGGTCCCTTCCAACCTGGTATTCTATGATAGGTCTATGGTGATCTCTTCCTTTAAGATTTGAACCAGGAAGAACTCAGTTAAAGGTTATTAAATTTTGACGAGGCAACAAATTATTATATATAAATGTTACTTCTCACTAGTGACGCCGTACAGGTAGACAGCTTAACCTGCCAACTGACGAGCACTTAACAAAATAAGCATAATAGGAATTGCACGACAGATATACAGGAGGTGATTATTTTAAAAAAGAACACCATCAACATACCCAGATATCTTTCTCCTTCTCATGGAATCTACACTTCAGATTTCTGTTGAGCTGATAATTTCATCTGAGTTACAAAGCATTTCTCTTGAATAGTACAGATGTTTAGTGAACAGAATGATTCATCTCTTCCTCGCTACTTTCTAAGTAGGACAAAGAGATGCCTCTAGTAAGCGTGTGCTAGGACAAAAAAAGTCTGTCATTAAGTTGTTGCTTCCCAGATAATAACTACCCATTAAGAAAAAAATTCTGAAAGATTGCTGCCAACAGAACTCACACAGAATAATGGTCCCTAAAGTAATTGTACTCCAGTGACTCTCACTGCTTTTTTCTTGTCCTCTCACCAAAAGTCACAGTACATACAAAAGACCTGTTCCTTTTGAAAACCAGTAACACAGCCTCATTGCCTTCCATATGTCGGAAGTAAGACTCTGAAGGGGTTTCATGAATGAACCTCATAAACACTTCTTCTGATTTCAGAAAGTGTAAGAAAGAAAGGTTTGGGTTGGAAAGATTGAATAGAAGTGTAAATTGCCCTACCTAAGAATATGGATTCTAATTTGAAATTTGGAAAAAACATAATAACATCAGAATTTATGACCCTTGATTTTTGAGATTTTAACCCTAAAAATGTATTAACTTCATGTAGTTTGCAGAGTATTCTAACCGAATTCCAAGTACATGCTCTATTTAATACACAGCTTATGAATTTCATTACTGTGCAGTATGTTTGCTGACACATAATGAAAGTAAAGTTGCTTAAATTAAGCATCTGTTACATTCAATCTCAGTTTTAGTGATAGATATGGCATGAATATATGTGTGGTTTTATAGGAAAAACTGAGCAGGTAGAAATTCTGGCAAACTTTTCAAGACTGCCAAAGAATGGTCATACATATTTGCAAAGGATATCTGCAGCTGCAGTTCTGTCAGTGCTGGTGCACTTCAAATATGACACTAACAGGACCACAAATTTGCATGTTGAATACAAGTTGCCTATCTCCTGTCCTTGCTGGTTCATGTCTATTTTGCGTGTGACAGCTTTGTCACTCCGTCTCCACCTCATTTTCACTTGAAGGAAAGCAATGACATAAAGAACCCTAGGGACATTAGAATGTTCCATAAACATGATTAGAGAATTCAGCCTCTTCGTTTAAAGTAAGTACCATATTGCTACCAACATCTGCTTAGGGCTGTAATGGGGTCCTTAAACAAACCACACCATCCTGAAAGAGCAGAGCCCTGTAACATCTGTTGATTGTGCTTGCATATGTGGCAGCTACAAACATGGCATCTCATACTTACTGCAAGTAACACTGCTGTTCTGGTATTCAGATGGATTCCTTTGGGAGAGGAAAGTTACTCATCTGCAGCCTAAGTTCTCAAAGGTGAGCCTGTACTATCAAAACTGTACTTCTGTGAGGCGGACTCGGAAAATTGAGTTGTGCACTTCAACTTGAACCAGCAAATTCATACCAGCACAGGTACATGGACACCCTGTGTGGTAATAATGCAAAGATCGTCTAAACACCACCACTAAAAGGTCTGTATCTCTATTGTTTCCACCTAAGAAGGTGAAATACACCACAGTTCAATTGCTTTTTTACACCTAAAATTCTTTTTTCTATTAAACATCACTTTCTCAAGAACAGTAGATTACCCACCTACAGCCATTTGCTTACTTGTGAAACGTTAACCACTGAAAATAGTGTCACATTCTCGTGGGGAATGGACTGATCAATAATCAATGGACCGATAATTCTAACATGAAACTGAGAGGTACTGAGGAGTGCATTAGAATTTTAGCATATTTCTATCACAGACAGAGCTGCATGTGAAATCTTGATTACGGCAATTTCCTCTAGATGAGTCACCAAACAATATTTATGGCTGCAAAGAAAGGGCCATTCTTCATCTCCTTTAGTAATGCTATTACCTGTTGAACATCCTGCTGGAAAACACAGAGCTGCAGCCTTTGATGTAGCCGGACCTTTCTGTGTTGCCAGATGCTCTCTAGGCGCCGCTGATGATGCAGGACTTCATGTACCACATCCAGCACCTGGTGGACAGCCTTGGAGTAGTTAGCAGTGGCAGTGAGGGATTCGGAATTTCCAGGGCTCAAGGGACGCTGTAGGACATCCAGCAAGGCTTTTCCATCCTGGCTTACCTGAGTGAAGCAATAGGTCTGTGTCACTGCACTGATACTTAAGCATCCAATAGCTGACAAAGAACAGTCTAGTTGATTTTTGCACCCCCCTGTGTGTTTCCCTTATTTTAGTCAAAAAAGGAAAGAAGATTTCATAACATCTCTTTTAGACTTGTACTTACACATTCAGCACTTGCCTTCGCTTCCTAGTGGGCCTGCTGTGTCACGCAGCACGAGCACAGATACGGCACTGCTGGGACCGCATACATAACAGACAGACATCCCAAGACTGTACTACATTCTGACACTCCAGCACTGAGATTCTTGACATATACTAGTTGATGACAGGTGGCATTTGCAATAGCTTGCCTATTTTTATGAGGAGGTGGCATTTTAAGAAAATCACAGATGGCAGAGTCATTTGTATTCGGTATGATAAGGGAGAGTCCTTTCTTCGTAGGATTCCTAAGTATGCATATATGTTGAGAAGAGTGACATTCTGATTCGATATTTCATACGGTGGCAGTGAAAAATAAATTAGTATATAACAGTGATTCTTCCCTAGGAACAGCTTAGAGGGACCTATAGTCTCCCTTTTTAATAGGCTACAAAGTTTGTTGATAAATGCAAAATCCCCTGCCCATGTGCAACCTCTTTTGAGCGTTTTAAAACACATTTGCAGATGCAAAGGCATTTAGGCATTACATAAAGCCCAGAATGCCAGACTTTTTTCCTGGAACATTCCTGAAGCATTTTTATGTTGCAGAGGCAAAATGAAAAAAGTGAACCATAAAACCCAAACTGCTATTAACAAGTGTGTGCATGCACTGGTTCTCTAAAAATGGCTTTTTCAAATATTTTCAGTTGCAGACTTAAAATATTTTGTTCAACAGAAATGCCAACTGAGGACACTACTGGAATCCCTCTCCTCTTCTCAGCCCACTTTTTCTCTTTTCTGCCTGAAACAAACTGCAGTGAAAATGACAAGATTTTCTGAAAAGTGTTTTTATTTCTATGGAGTCAATGTCACCAATATTGCCAGAGAACGGCCTAATGAATGTTTTTCATCCAGGTAAAATTTTGAACATTACCAGTCAAAGTTAAAACACATCTCAGGGATTTTCAAGTCATTTATTTCTGTATTATAAGTTGCTTGTTCAAATGTAGTAAATGTCCTGTAATACCCAAACCTCTGTCTTTTGGCAAGCCATGCTACATCCCAGTCTGTTCTAGCAGTGTGTATCTGATGCATTTTCAGAGAAATCAAGAGAGCCTTTGAGATTTATACTGACAAAAGTGGGAGTCAAATCTCATCATATTTATGACTATTAGGTGGGCTTAGGCAGATCCTTGGAGATTTTTTAAATATTCAGGGCAATTTTGAATTAGATCAGGAAATAACTGGAGAATCCATAGGGAGTGGCTTTCCATACTCAAATTCAGTGGCTGCTGAAGACCAGCTGGAACAATTTTCACATGCTGGAGCCTTCTGGGGTCATAGAGAGAACAATTGAACTCGTCAACAGCAGAAGATAGTGGCGATAAGAGGGAAGATCTGAGGAGGAAACACTGGGGCACAGGTGTTACCTTGGCAACATTACAGAGGTGGCAGTAGCTGCCAGGCAGGAAGAAGCAGCCTGTAGACAGGATAGGAGACAAGGTATACTACCTCCTATTTTATCCGTGGGAAGATAATCAGCAATAATTTATTCACTGGGAACAGGAAAGTAAGGCTATGCACACACTTGGGAGCAGCTTATTAGACCAGAAGCTGACTCTTTGCACTAGCTGAATTCACTATGTGTTTCTGGCCTTTGGGCTTACAGCTGGTCTGAATCTGACCATGGCTGGCATTACAACGCTTTTAGTATAGTCACTGCTAGAAATCCCAGCAGTCAGAAATAACACTAAAGGTTTGGAAGTTCACCACTAAGAGAGAGGTGATTGCCCAGACAATATGAGAGACGTGCTTTACTCAGGACTCCTTTCATGGAAGCTTTGAGCCATAACAGAGACCTATTCGTACCTACACCATCTCCCAGGTACAGGCCCTGCATGTCAGTTTTTTGTCTCTCAGAGGTATAATCCTGCAATTCTTCCATTTTGAGGGGTCACATCTTGGGTGAAATATTCTGTATACTAATTATGACTGATCAAAACACAAGACTAAATTTGATTGTCTTAACAAAAAAGTGCTTTTCCAGAGCTGACTAGTAGGTGAATACAGCCGACAAGGTCTTTACAATAGAAAGTCTCAGCGGTAGGAGCAATGCAGAATAAAAAGATTGTTTCAAAGGCAACAGCTTGTATGCGCCTGTCGATACACCAGAGGGATGGGATGTCATTCAGAGGGACCTGGACAAGCTAGAGAGGTGGGCCCAGGTGAACCTCATGATGTTCAACAAGTTCAGGATCCTGCACGTGGGCCAGAACAATCCCCACTATCAATACAGGCTGGGGGAGACGGTGATACAGAGTAGCCCTGCAGAAAAGGACTTGGGGGTGCTGGTAGATGAGAAGCTGGACACGAGCAGCCAGTGTGTGCTTGCAGCCCA
>JAAGNO010020088.1:0-21696 GCA_033439905.1 Ceryle rudis
GGTCAGCTCCAAAAGCAACTGGATTTCTCCTCCCCCCTTTAAAACAAATATTGAGGGTGGAAAAGTTAAACAGCTTTTGGGACAAAACACATGGGAAATGCAAAATGGAAGTAAAGCTACACTGTGTACCCAGCTTTAATATGTGAACTTAATGCGTGAGTAACGGACATCACTGTGTGCAAAGATACTTAATGGCTGCATGGTTTTCATCAGTAACTCTGGAAGACTGTAACTAAAACTTAATTTCTTCTCTGCTAAGAAATGAGAGAAAATACAAATCTGTCTTTCACTTGGTCTTCTAGTAAGTGTCACACAATGAAACCGTGTGGGGAATCCAGGAGGGGGTGTTGAAGAAAGAGTTTTACTCTGGAGCTGAAATTTAGGTAGGATTTATGTAAGTTTGGCTTTTACATTACTGTGATGAGCCATTAATAACACCATAAAGTATAGTTAGTTGTTTCTCAGTAACCTCTCCATATTGAGCTTGTTTTGTCCAATATTCAGAGGTTTAAACCAAAAGATAAGTATTTCGAGTAGCTTTTGTCTTTGGTAGACCACCACCACCACCTTACCTTCGAGTATCCGGCAGTTTTGTGCATTAGCTCTCCAAGGTAAGCTGACTCTTCCAGATGTCCGAAGAGCTGGCTTTGAGCACCTCTAGGTGGTGAACCTGCCAGCACTTTCTGAGCACGTTTACCAATGTCATTTGCTGTGTATGTGGCTACTTTATTGTATGGGCACAGGGGAAAGCAGAGTGCAGCTGTTGCCAACAAGCCTGGACGGGGAGATCTCACAGCCATTACTTGTGGTCTTGTTGATGGTCTGAGGACAGCTAGAAGAATTTAAGAGTGAGAATAGGTTGTACTGTGAGGCTGTTGTCCCTTTCATTATAATTTCCCACCCAAAATTGGAATTTGGTATATTTGTGGGATTTTCTCCCTTTCAAACAGAGAAGTGTATGTAGTTTAAGGGACACTTAAATTCAGTTTAAGTCCATCTAAATGTGTTATTTGAACTGCAACTGGTACAAGTAATGCTAGGGAAAAGAAGCATATGACTGTCCTACTGAAAGGAGAATAGATATTTGCCCCCTTCAATGTCTTTAGTTTGTGGATTAGTTTTTTCATATGTAGTGTATTTCACTGCTTCTTCCTTCACAATGTGTTTTTTTTTTTTTTTTAACAGTTTAGTAGTATGAAAAAGAAACAAACTTTTTAAAAAATGAACAATGTAGTTGTTTAAAAAAATAAAACACAGGAGTTATCAAATGGCAGTACTAATAGCTGAAGAAAACAGACTTTTTTGTTTTGTTTATTTGGGTTTTTTGTTTTGTTTGGTTTGTTTGGCATTTTTTTTGTTTAGATTTTTTATTCCTTTTCTTTAAGGTTGCTTTCCCATAAGGTAAGGTCCCCATTTGAAGTCTTAGGATTAAATGATAATTTGAAGGTAGAACACTGCCCACTCATCTCCATAAAGACCTGATCATGAGGGACTGGCGGTGGTAATGGCTTGAACTTGTAGTGAATATGTAGCATCCCTTGTGCAGTTTTGGCTTTGCTTTTCTATGTGTCTCGAGGTGATACTACAGAAATGTGACACTCCTCAGTGGTGCAGAGTTAGGACTGAACTTGCACATTGCACATTTTCCCTGAGTTACCTTCATAGCTAACTTGGAATCTTAAGGCCTCTTCCATGATCCATAGATGTCAATGGTAAAGTCTGTAGTGTCATTGAATGGCTTTGGAACAGGTGCAAGGCTGTTGAGTTGACAGAACAACATAGTCCCAGTGCAGAGGAAAGTTCTATCAAGGTAATAGGAGGTGCTGTTCTGTTTACTTTTCAGGGGACTTGAGTGTTGGTTTTCTTTATATTTCAAGCTTAGTTGCTTTAAAACAAGCAGAAGCATTTTCTGTGCATTCTTGCACCCTCATTGCCATAAAGAAGCAAATAACAGTGCACTTCTGAAGGTCTGGTGCCTTGTTTTGATTTTTAATGAAGCTAGAGGAGATTTCTGAGAAGTATCTGCCTTGCTATATGCAGATCTCTCTCTCCTCTCATCCATTGCTGTTTCTTAACTGACACTCTTCCCCCACACCCAAGCTGATTAACAGCACACCTGGTTTACAAAGTCTTGGTCACTGTTTGGCTGAAGATTGTACTCTAGGCTCAATCTTTAATGACTGGTGTCTGTTATTCTTGAAAATGTAGTTTCTGTATGTGCAATGTTTAGCACTGGTAAGGAAAAGTGACAGTTTAGGTAATATACAGGTGTCCCTACCCCATGTGGCAACTCAGTGATCATTGCATTTCTCTAATGAGGTCTCGAAAAAGAACATTTGAGGTGGTTAAGGCATTGCATTTCTGCATAGAGGAACGATAGCCTTGCTCAGATTAGTGCAAAGTCTCCAGAATTTCCTGACAGGCACAGCCTTAAGTATTTTGTTAAACACATTTTTTCTCAGTTCTGCATCTACTTCTTACTGGATCAGGCTTCTTCTTGACCCACATAATGTGGGCAATTATGTTAGTGCACATAAACGTGTGGGAACTGGCACATTTACCCCTGGGTACAGAAGCATTTCATCTTAAAAGAAAGCAAATCTTCTTCCTCTGCTTCTGCAGACAAAACCAGCCACAGACACAAGGAGTCTGGGTAAGGCATTTGTGCCCCTGCCAGCAGCACTGTCAAAGCCAGGGAATCATCTCCCTCCTCTCAGGCTGTTCCCAAGATGAGCAGCCTGAATGGTGTCCTGGGCTGGGGCATGTGGAGAGTCGTTTGCTTTCCAAATGCCTTGAAGATGACTGCTGGTGGAACTGGATGGTAACCTGTCTGTCATTCCTGCTGGGGCAAAAGGAGGTCTCACCGTTTCTCACCCTTGGGTCACAGAGGGGTCTGAAGCTGAGTTGGTGGTAAATAGGGCTCAAGAAATGCTTCCAGTTGCAGAAGTGGAAAGCTGCATCTCTTTTAGGAGAAAACATGTTTTGGGGGCACAGTAACTGTATTGGTGAGAACTGCATTACAGTTTTGTGCCAACTGGATTATTTTCATTTTAAATTACTTTAACTTGAGAGCCATTGGAACGGAGTATTTCTTTTGGCTTCCATGTGGCATACTCTAGATAAAATTTGGAGGTGCTTTCACCTTCTATTTAAAAATACAATGGTGCCAAGTATGTGAGCCTAATATTATCTTTCTGCCTTTGCTTCTGACTGGGAATACCATGCAAAAGCTTACCAGAGTGGATTTTTGAAACTGATGGAAAAAGTACAGCTGAGTTTGGTAGTTGTGTATGATGAACATGAACTCGCTGTCACACACCAGCATGAGGCCTAGACACTTTTTTTTTAGGAATTTACGTGCCACAGTGAACTTCTGAGTAGGGTGAATTTCACAGGCACTCTCTAGACAGCACAACCACTTCTTTGCCAGCTAGAAAATGTATTGCATACTGCAGTGCTTGCAGGAGCAAGCAAAAATCATTGGATTGACATCAAAGGCAAGATAATTCTATACAAAATGCTGAAGATTTTAAGAGTGGTAAAAATCTGGCAAAGGAAATGCATACTGTTTTTAATTTCAAACCTCTTTCCCTCCTTCCTCCCCCTCTCTTTAAGGCCCGTATGTCAAACAGGAATTGGTGCCAGTACATTATTTACGAGAGCAGTTTGCAGAAACTTTTCTTAGAGGTTCTTTGGCCATTTGGGGATGATTGTTTGCAGCCTGAATAGAAAAATGTATGTGTAACTAGAGCAGTATTTTTTTTTTTTTTGCCGCAAAGAAGTTAGCTGCAGCTCTGTATAATTTTTTTTTAATTGTTGTATGACTGTTGAATGTTTACATGCAGTAAAATTTTATATGCAATAAAATTTTTTATCTTGTTTGGATGGATAGATGGATAGATTATTTAACAGTACTGAGCTTAACACGAACTCCAGCAAAGAAGTCAAGGAAGATGCTGTACAGGTCATGTCTATTTCTTAGGTGGTTATACTTCATGCCAGTGTTTGCAGAAAAGGAGAGAGACTGCTAACCTCCCATAAGAAAATAGCTATGTACCTTGCAAACATGGTAAGTGTTTTGTCTGTTGCTAAGAGGCGTTAGTAAAGGGTCCATAGCCATCGACTTTCACTAAATGTTTAGTCATGGAGAGTACAATCTGGTTTTGACCTGTTGTGGATGTCGGACCTGCACTGTGGTGTCCTGAAACCTTTAGCTGCTGCTGGTGATGGAGCAAGGGAACTGGGGTGGCATTACATACCTGGAGTGTGTGAAGGGCAGTGTGCCTTCCCCTTTCCATCCCCTGCCAGGCTGCAGATGTCACCAGGATGCTGGCGCAAAAGAAAGACCAAGTTTGTTTGCTGCTCATTTCTGAATCACCTTTGTGAGTGGTGAGTAATGAAGGGGATGCCCCTGGCACTGGAGATTTGAGCTGAAGGGACAGTGATCACCATATCATCAGCAGCACAGCCACCGTGAGCACCTCTGCTCTCCTCTTGCTTTGGCATAAGGAGAAGCAAATTGTTGAGCAGCAGCACCAGCTAGCTGCAGCTGCTGGTCCTCCACTGGCTGGCTGAAGGTAGGAGACCTCAGTGGAGGACTGCAGGTTTTTATCTTGAGTCCAACAGCTGTGTCAAGAAGAGGTCACCCTGGCACTAGAAGAAGTTGCCTTGCACTGGGAGGTACTGTGGTAGTAGCTACTGTGGTCAAGACACAGTATTCCTTTGGATCCTTTGGCTGTATCAGGTGCTCACTGACTTTCCTGGTGGGATTCATTTTCTTGTGATTACTGTGTTTTATCCAATACCATACTATGCAACTGTGATGTCACTTCTTGGATCCTGGCACCTTTAAGATTCTGTTGTTATTTTACTAACCATTTTCACAGTTACTTTTAACAAAGTATGAGGTAGTAGCAAAGACTGGCAGTCTGGGAGGGGTTGTGTGTATGTATTTACCTTTCTATCGAGACATTTCTGAACACTTTCATTGACACTCAAGATAGTACAAGTGCACTTTTTTATGCAGTTGCTGTTTCCATGCCTATTGTGACAGGTATGTTTTCAGTGATTCTCCCTAGAGACTGGGTCAGTAGGTTTACAAGATGTGTACAGTCCTGAGATGATCTGTAGTGGGAAGGTGTTGCTTTCGTGTGGTAATGAAGCTGTAATGTAGGATGTAAAGTGGTAGTTCAGCTACTTTGCCTCAGGTTGTGCTTAGAGGATTAAATTTAATAGTAGATTTCTGTAGTTACCTGCTAGTTTTGAATTTATAAAACTAATTATTGAAGTACCAAAGTTTTGGGGAAATTGCTAGGGAGATGTGTGATAGACCAGAATAGACTCAGACTGATGGTGATGAGCTTGTAAATCCCAAAGGATAGTGCTGCACAGTAAATTCTGTATTAATACTGCATTGCATGTCATCAACTATTTCACTTGGAAGGTGTCTTTGGAAATGTGTACATAGCTCTGCTGAAGTGTCTCGTTGGCAAATTAATGTCACAAGAAAATAACATGAGTGTTCCCTGGATCTGTGCCAAGAATGTTCCCACCCACTCCCATCTTGTCAGAAGGAACCAGGCATGGTACTAATAGCATGTTGTTCTATGTGCAACAGTAACATCTAGGACATGCTAGGTGTCACGTTTGAGCATGTGTTTACCATCCTTATGATCATTAGATTTGGTCAAGAAGTGAAGCCTTGCCTTTCAGTGAAGGATTCTTTGGTGCGTTTAGCAGTTTCTATCCACACGTCTGTGAGGTTGTAGCAGTAAGTAGAGGGACAAGACCAGTGCTCCAGTAGAGTTCCTGCTCCCTCATTCCTTTGTTGAGGAAACAGGATTCACTGATTGTTTTCCCAAGATGTTGCAGTGGGATAACCAACTTCAGGCAAATTGATGTGTTGATAGCTACCCAATGTTCAAGGAACACCATCTTTAATGTGGTGCGTTGTACTTGAAAGATATCATTATAAATGCTTATTGAGCTTAGTGGCCTTATTTTTGCTTGCTGCCTTTCCAAAAATACGGCATACATGGAGAATAATGTTGTCGAGATGAGCCAGGGTGCCTTTGACTTGCCCCGAGCATGGCTTCTATGCTGGGCTTTGAGAACTGTCATAGTGCAGCTGCCAACACATCATGTTCACTTTGCTCCTCCAGTGTATTTCTCCATATGAAAACTGCAAAATAGAGAAGACTTCCAAATTTTGTGTTTGCTTCCCTAGTCTTTCATCTTCTTGTTTACAGCAGGTGCATTTTCCTATTTCAAAAACCTCATGGAAGTGACACTGAAAGTTGATCAAGACTTTAGGGTATTACTGTGATGAAAGCAATTCTGGTAATTAGTGAATAGACATTTTAAAAAGGTACCTAGTTGATAGGAATGGCATAGCTTAGTGCCTGGTTCTCCAAGAAACTTAGTATTTTTTTGTTCCCTGCCCTGGGTTGTTTTCAGTTTCACATGCAAAAGCATCCTAAGAGGTTCAGGCTAGAGAAAAACAAAATGGAGGGAAGATGTGCAAGCTGATGACAGCAGGGAATTACGTGATTGTAGAACGCATAAATGTCTTAAAACTAATACATCCGAACAAACGCTTCTGCTGTGGTCCTGCATATTTCCACCTGCAGCATCTCCTCCACAATGTTTCTTACTAACAGAAGCCAGATGCTCAGATCCTAGTGACAAAGTTCTGTTTTAGAGACTTGTTTACCACACTTGGAGTCCTCCTTTCTAAGTTTTTCTTAATATGTGATGAAGACTCTGAAGTGACTCTTGGTGCAAATATTGTGAGAAAGCAGTTGCTTTTTTCTTCAGGTCAGTAGCACAAAACTGCGGCAGAGGCTTTGTCATTGAAGCCTTCTGTCTGTTCCTTCATGCTTCAGCATTGGTAGGCAAGTGGAAAAGGAGGGGAAGAAAATACTGACTTCCCTTGAAGGTGCCGAGATGAGGTGACATTTCTCTATCATTAGCAAACTCAAATGAAAGCTGCTGTGCATCTCCCTCATGCAATTGTGCCAAAAGTCATCCCATGACCAGTATCTCCCTTTGACTATTCCACTTGTCATTTGATTAGCTTCTCCGCTGAGACCTTGCAGTGGGGACTCTTGCTGGTATAAGCTGCGTCTCCACTAGAGGGGGATGCCAGTATAGCTACACTGGGAAACTTGGAGGATATGGTTAGTTACATTGTTTCCTTCACTCTTCTCAGCTGGAAATGTTGCCTGTTGGGTTAGATGGAGCATCATTGGAAGGAAGCTGCTAAGGGACCAAAGGTAGGTAGGACCCAGAAGTGGCCTTATGCAGTGGCTGACTGAGTAGCAGGCACTGGATTTCTCCAAAACAGGGTTACTTCTGCCAGTGCATCATGAAACATGCTTGGGTGGGATCACAGAATCAGAATGGTTTGAGTTGGAAGGGACCTTAAAGAACATCTTGTTCCAACCCCCTTCCATGACAGGGACACCTTCCACTAGACAATGTTGCTCAAAGCCCCATCCATTCTGGCCTTGAACACTTGCAGGGATGGCGTATACAGAGCCTCTCTGGGCAACCTGTTCAGTGCCTCACTACTCTCTGTGAAGAACTTCTTCTTTGTATCTAATCTAAATCTATCCTCTTTCAGTTTAAAGCCATTACCCCTTGTCCTATCACTGTATGCCCTTGTAAAAAGTCCCTCTCCAGCTCTTTTGTAGGCCCCTTTTTAGGTACTGGAAGGCTACTATAATGTCTTCCTCTTTTCATAGGCAAGATGCTCCAGCCCTATGACCAACTTCATGGCCCTCCTATGGGCTTGCTCCAAAAGGTCTATGTCCTCCTTATGTTGGGTACACCAGAGCTGAATGCAGTACTCCATGTGGGATCTCACAAGAGTGGAGCAGAGGATGATACAAGGTTGACTGACCTAGGCTGAGTGCTCAGCAGTGGGATAGACCAAAAATGAGACCCAGCATGCCTAAGTGGGTGTTGTCAGTGGTCACAGGAGCTCTGCATGGGTCTTTAGCTTTGGTGTTGTGGACACAGCTGGTGGGTTGCAATTGTGGGATGCCTAAAAAGTCTGTTTTGTGGGTGGATTTCAGTATGTTCTTTTGTGGCCTGCATCCCTCAGACTTCTTAGTTTATTTGTGTAGTCACAAAAAAAGTCTTGGTGGTTCCTGAGTAATGCTTTATGGCTTACACTTTTGTTATGAATGATCTTAAGGAGGCTTTGAAGTGTGTATGTTTAATGTTCCTCTCCATGCTAATGTGCACTGAGGTCCACCAGGATAGTCTGAGGCAAGCTATTACTTAGTTTTATTTTCCATTTTTCTTTAAGAATGCTCTAGTGCTATTTAGTTGCACTTCTCTCTGATAGGACTGTTTCTTCTCTTTTTCTTGCTCTTTAAAAGATGTATCGAAAGAGTTTTTCTGAAAGTGGTGAGAGACTAGACTGTGCTTGTACAAATTTCTGTCATCCTATGTGTTTGAAGATATTTTTGTTCCATTTTTATACTGACCGCATTCTTCCTCCTGGCTTTTCATTTTCCACTTGAATTCTTGGTATCTCCTAAGTACTATTCTGATTTAAATATTTGTTGGTTTTTCAGAGCAGTGTGTATGCTGAGGACAGAGTCAGAGAAGTTGAGTAATCACTGAAGTATGGTGTGAATTTACAACAACCTACTTAATTCATGTGACCTCTTGTATGCACTAAAAGCTTGTCTGCTAAACAGAACTCAAGAGTTAATCCAAGTCAATTCTTAAAGTGAATTAGTCAAGCTGTATGCTAATCCTCTGTTTTTACCTGCTTATTCAGATAGGCAGCAGCCTACGTTCTTTTCAACTTCACTTGATAACTGAGAGGAGAAGGGTTGGAGGGAAAGGTGATTGAATCTTGGTGTTTTCTTCATCTGTCTTCTTTCAGGGTATATTTCAGAACTGCTTTGTGTTTATAAATCCTGAATTCATGGAATGACAAGCATGAGCTACCTGAGGCCAAAACTCAGTAAGTACTCTGCTGCAGCTCTACGCTAAACATCCCTGACAGCTGCTGCTGTTCACAAGATATTTTGGAGAGTGTGGTACTTGCTGATCATCCCTAGAAGCTGTTCCGCGAAAAGCCCAACTGGTTGAGTTGAGATGCCGTAGACTGTAGGGAATGTGGTGCAGACTGTGAGGATAAGGAAGCCCTTTCGATCTCTTAAGAGTAAAACTAGGAACCAGCTCTGACTTTTATAGCATGGACTTGCAAAGTCTGGTTGTATTGTCCCAAGCACATCAGAGACTCACGTGGTGGGCAAGAAGTAATTACCTTTCATTTGTCAACATTAGGATTTTTGTTGTCTTGAGCTACTGGACTTGCTCCCCCTCCATCATGGAAAGATCAAAGTTAAGATCTTATTTCTGGGTCACTGCTGTCCATCAGATAAGTGTGTTTGTGGCCTTGGGAAAAAGCAGTGACATGAGAATAGGGAATTTAAACCCTGTCATTAAGATCATTCTTTCCTATTGTTAATTCTAAATTCTTTTAAACTTCATTCAGCTTAACTATGTAAAATACAGCACTGCAGAAATAGCCTGGACAACAGTCAGTTGACTCATTCAGATATTACAGAAATATTTCTGAAGCAGCATGGCTGTTATTTCTAGTTTGAGAGGTTGATAAACCAGCGAGTGTGTCTGCATTGGTGCTAGCCTCAACCATTTTAAGCTGATGCCTTGCAGGCTTTAAGGCACTTTTATGTGGGAGGTGGCTAGCAAATTTCTATTTCAGATAAACTTAACAGAACTCTTTTTTGAGTAACATTGGTCAGGGTCCATGCAAATCTATATTAGGGTGGTATGTTTGTAATTTGGGGTTTGGTGTGCTTAATTGTGGACTTCCTTGACTTCAGCAGTTCCAGTTTGTTGTATTTTGTGGTGGCTTATTCTGCCTGAAGATTGACCATCTCTTTTGTGGATGCAGGGAGAAAAAGAAGAATTTACTTTAACACTGGTTCCCCTCAAAGCTATTTCTGACAGTCTGTTATCATCCAGACGTTTTTTAACTAGTAAAAAGGATATTGCCTGAATGTTTACATATCAGCTTGCTTCAGAAGAATGACAGCATACTACTACTCTTCTGAGTTTTAAACAAAAGGTGTATTATGTCCAGTAGGGATAGCAAATGGAGTCTCTGTTGCTGATCCGTAGAAGTGTTGAATTGCTTTTTCTTCTTGTAAATAAATGTCTGTTTATAGGTCATTGAGAAGATCAGTTCTCTTCTACTTTTCCTCCTGAGAAGTGATAGCTGGTGAAAAGCATCATGGTATCTCGCATGGTGATTTACACCTTGATACAAGTGACTTTGATTACTATTGTATTCTTTAGTGATAATGATTACTAAGCAAAACAGCAATGAGAATGCATGAGGAGTTAAATTCTCCCAAACACCAGTGTGAGGCAATGCCTCGGTCTTGGTGCTGTGTTGTGAAAACTGCTTCTTGCAATCCCAGTGTTCAGAAAAAAAGGCAAGAAGCTGCTCATTAAATTTAGTGTGTGTATTTTTCTTTTTTTGGTTGTTTTTTAATGTTGGGGTTTGTTTTGTTTTTGTTTATAATGGAGGAGGACAAAAGTATGCACCATACTTCTTTTACACATACACATGTACGCATGATGCTGGCAACAGTTAATGGTGCAACTTAAATGATGAGCTATCCATGGTGACTTTGAACTTTTCTTCCTGTTAGTTAACTTCCTCAGATTTAATGTCTGTCAGTAGAAATAAACCATTTTAAAAGAGTTTCAGAAATTGTTTTGAAATTACTTATTTTAGACACTTTCAATACTTTAGAAGTCATAACAATGAAAGTGCAGATTATGAAAACATTGTCATATGCAGCTTCCTTGTGGTTGTGCTACGAGAGACCATCCCCATTGTAGTTACTTGTTTACATAAGCCTGAGCAGATAGGTGTTATTTTCCAGCATTCATTGTCTATCTGTATTTGCCTTTTTATTTTTCTGGTGATTCTTTTTGAAGCGTAGAGCGGCAAGATAATGTTGAAATTAGATGTTGACATGACTCCTAGTTCACATTGCTTTCACTTGAAACAGAAAATTTAGAAGTACACTTTCAGGGATATCTTAATGTTCAGCACTCACTAAATCAACGCAGTGGAGCTGCTGCTGCAGTTGTTCCTTGAAGGTGGTGCTGTTGTTAAACAGATGTTTTAGAGCAATTTCTCTGTGTGTTTGGTTATTTTATTTTAATCATTCTGTTGAAGAAGTTCCTGATACATCTGAAGAAACAAGTATGTACCAGCCAGAACCCCTTGCATTAAGGCAAATGCTCAGTCATTCCCATAAATAAGAGTGGGAAGGGGTTCTCCAGACTTGCTGAGTGGCAAAGCAGCAATCACTTCTAAGCAATCCTTAACAGACAAGCATTAATGGAGGTGGTTATGAAAACTACATTGATGATAGATAATGACTGAAATAAGCCTAGAGTTTCTGAATGGTAAAGGGAAGGCAACCTTGTTATGTTGGCTTTAAAGGGGAAACTGCAGGAAAATAAGAAAACTGAGGAAGCCGTGCAGAATTTTAAACTGTTCAGACAAAGCTCAGAAGGTTTTCAGAAGAGTAGGAGGCTTCAAGAGAAAATGAAGTATCATTTTGGATTCAAAAAACAGCAAGAAATGCTGCCCAAGAGATGGGTGTGGAATAGATACAATATGGAAATAATCAGGAAAGGAGGTTGAGCAAGCGAGAGAATTGTACTGGATGGTGCAAACTGACCTAGGTCAGGGAAGTACAGAAAGGATTCATAAAAAGGAAAACTACACAAACTAAATGAAAGTTTTGTCCAGCAGAAAATACGATTTCGTAGCAGAGAGAGAAAAAGTATCTCGTGTTTAACAGGGAAAAGTATTCAGTTGTAGACAGCACAGTGGTGGTACTTTTAGCAAAAATGTTGAGATTTGAATAGAAAATTATGAGTGCCTCTGGATTTAGTTATTTATTTATTTTAGTCTCATCTGAGCAGTATTCAGGGAAACATAGTGTGCTCCCGAATGCCTTGTGGATTAGCCTGCTGCTCATGTGAGTCCAGTTTGTACCATAGTTGACATGTCTTATGATAAGTGTGTTCATGATTTTACACATTACAATGCCAAATACTATGGGTTTGTCTTTTCAAAATGTCTTTTCTATTTATTAGTAAAATGTGGCATTTTCTTCTGATAGCAACAGTCAGAATAGCTGATACAAATCCCCCAGAACATCCTGAGGGAAAGCAGTTAATTGTTTTGGACACAGAGGACTAGAAAAGCCAAGAAAACTCATTTCTTTTCAATCAGATACAGCAAAATTTAGTTTCCTGCCTTCAAGATGGGATGTTTATGTACCTTAGAAAAGACCTTTTAAGTGAGCATCTTGCTACCACGGACACAGATGAGGGAAAATGTTTTTGATTTTTCCCTTCAAGATGTTCTTGGTAATTTCCATTAATCTGAAAAGAAATGTCATGAAGGGCCAAATGAGAATCCATTCTGTTTCCATCAATGCTGTAATGATGTGTCCCCTTTTTGCCTGGAGTAGTGGACAATAGGAAATTGCATCAGCTCCTGTTGCAGAAAGAATGGTGAAGGGGCTGTCTTGACTTCAGCAGAGTTGGACCTGTAGCAAATGCATGGGGAAGTGGAAGTCCTCCTGACATTGAGGTCATCAACAAAATGCATTTGAACTTCATGGGTGTTGGATCAGACTCGTGGTTTTCCAGAATTTTAAAAAAACAACACACAAACAAACAAAACAAAACCAGAAACAAACAAACAAAAAAACCAACCCAAACAAACATGAAAACCAAACCAAGGAAAAAAACCCCAAACAAACAACACCACAGAAGAAAACTAAACTCAAAACAACAAAATAACACAACCCCAAGACAAAAAAACAATTCCAGAAAGAATTAATAGGTTATATTTTTAGGAATAATCTACTTGCCAAAAAGCCTTCATGGTGGTCGCAGTAAAACATCTGAATATTCTTTCTGGGGATAAACATCAGAGCAGGTAAAGGAGAAAGACAAATATGCACAGGTTAATTACAGACACTTGAACTGTCTGCCCTTTGGTGAAACCCAGGCAAAACTGTGGTCAGCCTGCTTTTGTCATCCTCAAAAGGGGTGTGAGGCACGGTTGCAGGGAAAATAGTGTGTCATATGTAAAAGATTTCCCTGCAAGAAAAATGCTTCAGGGTAGCGTACTACCTGCTTATTTTTTTTGCATTGAAAAATCTGTGAATAGACTTTTTTTTAATATATATTCATACTGATCTGATTTTTTTGGAGTGGTTGGCAGAAGCTGTGATCTTGCCCTGGTGGGATAACTGGTAAGATGTCTGTCCTGACCCATGTGTTCTCAGTGAGAGCAGATGTCTTGGAGGGAGTACCAGTGCACAGTGGTACTATTTTATTGTTGTAAATTGTTTCAGCGTGTGGCAAATTAATAAAGTGACAGATTGTCACTTTAATCTTGCAGTAGGGAAGAAAGGACAGTTTCACACAACACTGCCTGTGCAAAGCTCATGAAACTGTTTTGTCGAGGCCAGAAAAATGATTTTTCCCTGATTGTTTGGTTTTTTTTGGTTTGGTGTTATTTCTCTCTCTCTCTTTTTTTTTTTTTTTTTTTTTTTTTTTTTTTTTTTTTTTAGCACAGGCTGAGCTGTGAATGCAAATGATGTAGACTTATATTCTGTTGATCATTGTGTTGTGGAAGAGTCCTACTGAATGTAAGGACAATTTTAAAAATTGTTTTGAAAAAAATCTTCTTTTTACAGTGGGATTACTGATGAAAACTTCATCCTTTTTCCTTACTTAAGACAGACTAACAGTTGTGTTGTGCTTCTGTTAGTGAAGACTGAGGCAGTGGAAGCTCTAAGCCTTCTAATTTTTGCTTCCCTGGAGCACTTTTTAAAACCTCTGCGGTGTACAGGTTTGAGCTGGCTGAAGGAGGAAGGAAAACAGAAAGATGAGATCCCTTTCTTTGCTTTAGTAATACAGTTTTGGACTTAAGCATTTTTATTTGGTCTCCTTAAGATACATCTCTTATTGCATATTTGGGACAGTTAGTTTGTTTGTTTGTTGGTTGGGTGGGGTTTCTTTGTAAGATGCTTTTCAAGTGGTTGGGAAAATTGAGGTTAAATTTTCCAAGGTGTTGTTTGTTGTTGTCTTGTTTTGATTTGGCTTAAGTAGAAGCTGAATGCTCTGGCCAGCTGTTGCTGTTCTCAGCAAAGCAATCTGCAAGGTGACACACATCTAAACATACTGCTGTCCTCCTTTTAATGCTGTTAGCACAACCAGCTCTTAGCCACTATATATTATGTGGAATGTATGCTTTGGCTGACAAAGTGCGATCAAAGCAGGCATTATATAAACATAGAAGCAGATATATCACTTATGTGGAACTATAGCAATAATAAAATCCCTGATTCAGTGGTGTATGTTTGTGACTCTGAATCACTTCCAAGACTATTGTTTAGGACATTATCACTTTGAATTTGGAACAGCAGTAGTGTAAACAGTACCTGCTTTGACACGTTCAGTGGCTGGGTTAAATCAGAACTTGGGAAAGTTTTGGTGGTTCTGCTTTATTTGGTTTTCAAAGTCACAAGTGCTCAGATTTAAAAACAAAAAAACTTGCTGACCAGAGGTCTTGTCAGATGTGCAGTTGTCTAGGTACACTCAGTAAAGACAGCAGTGTCTATTAAGAGAAGAATACATAAAAGGGTATTTACCTGTGACACCTGCAGTTCCAGTGTTTGAGAATGATGTGTGTGAATCCACTTCCATATTTGGGCATTTGTCTTAAAACTTTGTAGTGCGGCAAGCCATCAAAATCTCATTAATAAGAAGCCACTCCTGTGCTTTTGTGTTTCAGACTTTCTTTTAAATGGAGATTACATTTCCTGTCATAATGCCCTTCAGCAAAGTTCAGTTGAGGATCCTGTTCCCTTTATTTGCAGTTCTTGAAAAACACGGGGCTGCACCTTGAACTCACACGGATATTAAGTTAGGAGCCACCTTTGTTTGCTCCAAAGGAGTCAGCCTCATTTGTAAACTGCTGTGAAAGCATAGTCCTTTCTGTACTTTACTGCTGAAGAAGATGAGGTGGGTTGGGAGGTGGTGGGAGAGCCCTTTTGTACAGTCTCACCTATTTTCAGCTGGAATGCTTTTAGGAGCCTAACCAATTGGCAGAAAGTCTTAATCATTGTATATATCATGCTCAGGAGGTTGAGAAGTAAGGTGTATGCAGAAGAGCCTCCCCTTTTCTTCCCAAATTGAAAGATCAGTGCAATACAAGCAATGAAAATGGAGCTAAGTGCAGAAAGGGAAATGTGAAGTGGTCATAGGAATTTCTTTTCCTGATCCTGTGTTTTCTGTTTCTTGGAGACATGATGAACAATGACTACAGGCATATTTCTTTTCTCATCTGCAAAAAGTGATTGTTGCATTTTATGGTGTTAAGCTTTTTTTTTTACTTGGAATACACAGAGCTACCTAAAGACTGAACAGATTTAAGATTTGATTATTTTACTTTTTCCCTTAGTTTTTCTCTTCTGCTCTGCAATGCTTCATAGTAAAATGATCGTTTCCTCTCCTTTTTGTATGTGGCAAACAGGATCCCAAACATACCTTTGTCTTTGATCTAGATAAACTTCCCTAAAGTCTGCTTCATCTGTAATTAGTCTGCTCTAGTCTATTTTTTTTTCCCATCTTTATTATCCAAGAGCAGCAGCAGGATTAAGAAAAGAGAATAAATTTTTAACGGAAACTAGCAATGAGCTAGTAAAGTACGTGCAGGATGCTGCTACTCTTAAGTGTGTTTTAAGAACAAAGATCTGAGATCTTATTCAAGTTACATTTGTGAAACTCGTGAGACAATGATGAAATGTGCTGGTTCACTATCTTGAGGCTATTGATGGAGTTTTATTTAAAATCACTTTTTTTTGATCAAATAGCAAAGCTTCCCTAAGTCAGAAAAGCAGTAGCTACAAGCTGATGCTAGCTTTTACCTTCATCTGTCATGTTCAGTGGAAAATTTAGTGAATTTCAGAAAAGAAGCAAAGCTTAGTTTTTGAAAAGAAAACAGGAAGCCTGAGATATGTGTAGATTGTTTCTTTGTCTTCCAGCAAGGACTTTCTGGGAGGAATGCTAAATCTCTATTTTCTGTCCTGTCTATGTGTATAGTAGTAGAAATTTGGAGCACTGAGTGGAAAGAATGAAAGATTACTAGCAAGAAATGAGTACGGAATGGAGGTCACTGGAAAGCTATATAAAGATGGAAAAAGTGATCCTAGAGCTTGAGCTACATGTGATGTAAGGCATGCAGGGATGTGTTGAAATGTGAAGCAGGCATTTCAATATGATGCTTTTTAAGAAGGAGGAATAATTTCCACAGTGGCATGCAAAGGCTGAGTTTAAATGAATGAGACCAAAGAAAAAAAAAAGGACCTAAGGAACTCAGAAAAGCATGTGGAATGCAACTTTCCTAACAGTACTTAAACTGTTCTTTCTTGGCCTTCTAAATAAGTGTTGCCTTTGAAAAAATGAATCAGTGGCTAGGAAAGTTACTATCATTGTCTCTATGACTACATGATGGTATCAGCTTGACAAATACTACTTAGTTTTGAGGTAGTTTTTGGTATATTTATTGGGTGCTGAATACACTTGGCATGAGTGGTTTTCCACTGTGACTTACAGAATAGGAAGTGATAGATACAGAGACCAGTAGGTGTCTCTCCAAAATCCTTTCTGTGGTGGATAATTTGTGGGTTGTATTGTATAAGTTTGGTCTGACTAGGGGTAAAAATTTGCAATAGCCTTAGTCTGGAATTTTGAAATGGAATTGATTTCTTCACCATTTACAGTTTTCCCCCTTTTTTGTTTGCTTTTCATTGCCAAAAGAATAGAAGCATACACAGAAGCCTGTCTAACACTGAAAAACCTGATAGCTATGGAAATAACTTCATTCTGTTGGATCATCTAATCAAACTTTACATAGCTATTCAGTGTATTCTATTATAGCAAATCTGTGCCTATCAGGGGAAAAAAAAAAAAAAGTTGTTAAAGTAAATGAAGGATAATGATGTCATAATGTTTACATTATTTTTCTTCACACAGAAGAAATGTTGATGTGATCACTGAACTGTAGAACAATAGTTGCTGAGGAAATAAATGTATCCTAAATTCCACTTAGTAATTCTGAGTACTCTTCTGTGAGGATTTGTAGGGAGGTTTTTTTTGTGTTGTGGTTTTTCTTTTCCTTTTGGTGTGGAAAAAGACCCAAACAACCTACAAACCCAAATGATAACACAACTCCAATGTTTTGTAACATCTTTCCTTGCAAATACATACACGCCCTGTGCTTGAGTATTCTTCCTGTATTCAGCTTGTGTGAATTCTGTTTTGTGTGGTTGATGGAATTGTTCTGCTGTTCTGGACCAAATTCCAAGATGCCCTTTGAAACTTCTGCAAGTTTGTTGTGAATGGTCATGTAAGCAAGTTGGGTAATGCAAACTCACAAGCTAGTCTTGCTGCAGCCAAGGGGCTTGGGTGTTGACTGCATACCCAGTCCTTTTTTTATTCTTAACGATTTTTTTTCCTTCCTACCAGGAGCAAATGCCAGCATGACTAGTGTCTGAGAAAGTGTTTCTGTGTTCCTACCAAGGGTTTGTTGGTGCAGAGGAAGGGTGCAAGGCCAGAAAGGACATTTTCAGCTACCATGGATATCCCTACTGATTTGGTGCCATCCTCCATGATGTCCCAACCTGAGGTGATTGAGGTGAGTAGACCACAATGCAACTCTGGCACCTGAACTGACTGAACACCTTTCTTTTTAACTCATTGAATGATAGACGGATGACATTTCATCATTCAAATGTATAGCAAAATACAATCTTCATTGACTGCAAGTAGGTGATCCCTTCAATGTGGTTTAAATTGGGGTTTTTTGGGGGTTTTTTGTGGGTTTGGTTTTTTTAACTGTACAAAATGACTACAAAGTAGAAAAAGGTCATAGTGTGATTCATTTGGAATAATACCACAGGAAATTCCAGGTCTAGTGTTCTTATCTAAAAAGGTACCATTTTAAGCCAAAAGCAGCAATAAAATTAATAATATACAATTAATAACACACTAATCTTGCTTTCATGGAATACAGTGTGTGTGTTTCATGCTTGATATTTATAAATACCTAAGTGATTTCTTCAGCTCCATGTACTGAAGACCAAGAACTTGTTTTCTGCTGAAGTGAGTATTAGACAATAAAGGAGATGTTAATAACAGTCAAGATTTCATCTCAGAAAAGCATTTTCAAAGTTCTTTTGACTTCATAGAGACCTACGTGTCTGTTACAACTTAAAACTTTTAGGGATGTAAATTTTCTTTAAGAGGGCAGCACAATTGATTAAGGTAGGTATCAAAGAATTGTAGGTCTAATGTGAAGTTATGATAAACATGCCCACTTACGGGTGGTGATGTGAATAAGCTGAATCAGAAATCTGCTCTGGAGAAAATTCTCTGTCCTCCTCCTACTTCTGTGTTTCGATTGGAGAACTAGTATATTTCAAAAGTATTTTTGTTATATTTCAAATCTCTGTCCCTGTTAGCTCGGAGAAAGACTTTTTGTCTTTACAGCACAGCAGAATACTTGTAGGAGGCAGAAGCTGTATGCTTACATCCCAGGCTGCCTGACGGCTGACAGGCTCTTCTTCATTCCTGGAAAAAGACTTTCCCAGGCCATCTCCTCACGTGCTCTGAAAAGCATTTGCACCCCATCTCTATGCGTTCTCTCTTCAGAACCTTCTATATACCTGAGAAATTTGTGTATCTAAGGATTGATGTTCAGGATAAATGCCTTCTTGAAGGGAAACTAAGGTCAAGTGTGGTGCAAGAACAAGTGGAAGAAAAGCTATTACTTGCAAAGGATTTGATGATCACCATAGTCACCATCTGTTGTACTTATGGGTGAATAAATGCACATGTCCTCTGTCTACAGCAAGTTTCTGCTAAATAAATCCTGTCCTGGACTTGCAGTACTAGGCCAAAGGCTAGAGATAGATGATGATTCTGGTCACTGACTGGTAATCCAGACAGCACGCCTTCCACACTTGGGTTTTAGAGACTGCGTCAATGAGATTTGACTTGGGAGGCAAAAAGAAATGGCAACAGGAGGCATCTCAATGTGGGAGATTATGATAGAAACCCAACATTCTCTCAAGTTCATGTTGTAAAAATGGACTCAAATTTGATATTCATATGGCCAGATTTACATGTATTCATGAATTCCTACAGATCTCAGTAAACCATTGTGGATCTGATGGTTGATAGAGTCTTCAATCCTATAACAGCTCCAAACAGCTGGGAGCCATGTGTATGTTCCTGAGGTTAAGGATGAGCTTTTTAACAGGCAAGGACATAGTGAGATCCATTGAAACATATTGAAGTAAAGCACTTTTCAGACTGGAACTGCATGGGCTTGCCTTTCACTTTTATGTTGAAATAAAAATGAATTTTGGATATAGTTTAGTAATTTACCTTCATTACAATACTTGTATCTCTTTTTTTTTTTTTTTCCCCCCTCTTCTGAAGGACATTAATTTGCCTTTTGAAACTGAGCAGATGCCACAGTGCGCTGCAGAAGACATTTAGAGATTAATATTTTAAGGAAGGGGTTTTTTTTTAAACTTGGAATTAGCCTTGCATGCCTTCAGCGTAAGCTAAATGGCATCTCAGTTACAAAAAGTGTTTTGCTACTTTACTTTAAACTTTCTTTATCTTTAATCTTTTTTTATCTTTTATCTTTAAACTTCCCTTGAGCATTGCCAGGATAGTTGGTTTCCTTAACATTTGGTCTTAGAAGTAAATATTATCTATCTCATATACCCGTGTACGTATATGTATGTATGTGTATATATCTCAGTAATAAATATTCCTCTGCCTATCATCAGTCCTTTAACTGCAGAGGGCAAGCAAGATAGATTCCCATCCCAGAAACCTCAGCAGGATCTTCTGTAATCCAAAGTCTACCCTAACAGGTTTTGCTTGGGCTAGAATCCTACAGATTCTTGTGGTGGCACTACAGTGAGGGAAATTCTTGCTAATTAAATTGTAAATGGTATCTTTCTCAAGATTTGCCTTCTAAGTCAGGTAAAACAATTCACATTTTGATCATGTTTTTGAAAAACACTTATTGATACCAGGTGGGAAATTGTTAGTTTAAAAAAAAAAAATCTTATTGCTAGTGAGCTTCTGGTGCTCTCTACAACCCTCTACTGAAGCAACATGTTTTCCACAGTCATGACTCTTCATAATCTCCCTATGCACTGACCTGTATAAAGCTCTCTGCTCCCCGCTTCTTTCCCTCCCCCCAGCATCCTGTTACTAGATGTAAAAAGTGGTGATTAAGAGCACAGATTTAAGGCATCTTGGTCATGTCTAAATGATAAGTATCATTACAGGGTAGTTTAGCTATTCATAGCTGCACCTGGAATAGAAAGTAGTTCTGTGACATCATTCACAATATGTCAAAGAAGTCAATGGGACTAAAAAATTCCAGAATATGCTTTGAGCTTTTGGCAACAGGGGTTTTGTTGTAAAACAGAATCTAGTGATTTCAGATTAGATAAGCCATTCTGCTCTTTAAGAGAGAGAAGCAAAATATAACAGAACTTTCTGGTATTTAAGTTGGGAGTATTTTGTGGTACATGTGGCAATTTCACATCTTAGCTATGTATAAGCAAAATTATATCATAGAAACCTGATTAGTCTGATAATAAAGTAAGAAGAAAAATAATTCTGTCAGAAGCATTTAACATGCCAGAGGGCTTTGCTGCTTGCGAAAAGGAAACATAACAAGTGGTGATCTAAACTGATTAATGTACTCTGTGGAGTGGAGTGATTAGCATCTTCTGTCTTTGTGAATGGCATGAGATGAATTCTGCAGCAAAAGCTTTGAAGAAGAAATAATTCGAGCTCCAGTTGCCTAATGAAACAGGGACTTCCAACAGCGCTTCAGAAATGCTTAAAACAAGAAAACAACAAAAATTCATCATTCTCTCTTTGCTTTTGCCAGCAGTGGATCCTACCTGCCAAAACTCAAAGTAAATGAGTACATTTAAATAACTGCATTGCAGCTGTTCCAAAGAGAAATCCAGAGCAATTTCCATTATAGTGGCCTTTCATGGCTGTGTGGTTACCAGAGCAAGAAAACACTTTGACTCTGTGCCATTGAATACTTTTCTGGTTTTCCTTCTTTTTGTTTGTGTTAGAGTGGAAAAGATTTAAACTATCCTTGCTGCAGAATGGCCATTCTCTCTAGCTTTTTTCCTCTTTATAGTGATGCTTGAGAACAGACTTCTATGGGGCAACACAGCTATTGTGACCCCTTTCTCCAACAAAGCCCAAGTCCACTTGCATTTTGGATTCAGTGCCCAAATTTCTGCAGCCAACAAATCTGAGGATTTTTTCTCTCCTTAGAATCATAGAATCGTCAGGGTTGGAACTGACCTTAAAGATCATCCCGTTCCAACTCTCCTGACAATGGCAGGGACACCTCCCACTAGATCAGGTTGCTCAGAGCCCCATCCAGCCTGGTCCTAAAAACCTCCAAGGATGGGGCTTCCACCACCTCTCTGGGTAACCTGTTCCAGTGTCTCACCACCCTCATGGTGAAGAAATTCT
>JAAGNO010020092.1:0-77259 GCA_033439905.1 Ceryle rudis
GCGGCGTGTGCTTCCCTTCCCAGATGGCAGCCGGCAGCGCCATGCAGCCTCCCGCTCCTCCTCCTCCTCTCCCTCCTCTCCGGCTCTAAGTTAATGCCATGCTGGCGCTGCTCCTCCCGGCGCTGCTGGCCGCCTGCCTGCCTCCCTGCCAGGGCTGGAGCCCCTCGGAGGCTGCCGGCGGGCAGGAGGAGCCGGAGCAAGAGCTCTTCTTGCCCCCTGCCAACTCCTCCGCCCGCTCCTTGGCCAGCCTCGAGATGGACCTCGACGGGGCAGCGAGCAAGGAGGAAGGCAGCACCGTCAGCTCGGGCACGCCGGCTGCCCCTAGCCAAGAGCCTTTCTCTTCTGCTCCCACCTCCTCCGGGCAGCAGCAGCAGCAGCACCAGCAGCAGCAGCGGCCGCAGCCCGCCGAGGACCCTCACTGCAATATCAGCGTGCAGCGGCAGATGCTGAGCTCGCTGCTGGTGCGCTGGAGCCGCCCGCTGGGTCTCCAGTGCGACCTCCTGCTCTTCTCCACCAACAGCCACGGGCGGGCTTTCTTCTCCGCCGCCTTCCACCGCGTGGGGCCGCCGCTGCTCATCGAGCACCTGGGGCTGGCGGCCGGCGGTGCCCAGCAGGACCTGCGCCTTTGCGTGGGCTGCAGCTGGGTGCGGGGCAGGCGGGTCGGGCGCTTGCGGGGCACCGCACCCCAGCCCGCCGCCGCCTCCTCTTCCTCCTCTTCGCTCTCCTACCCGCCGGCGGCGGAGCCCGGACAGTACTGGCTGCAAGGGGAACCGCTGAATTTCTGCTGCCTCGATTTCAGCCTGGAGGAGCTGAAGGGGGAGCCGGGCTGGCGGATGAACCGCAAACCCATCGAGTCTACCTTGGTGGCTTGTTTCATGACTCTGGTCATCATCGTGTGGAGCGTGGCCGCCCTCATCTGGCCGGTGCCCATCATCGCCGGCTTCTTGCCCAATGGCATGGAGCAGCGCCGCGGCACCGCCGCCTCCGCCGCGACCGCCACCGCCAAGTAGCTTCTGCCGGTGACCCCTCTTCTTATCCTCGTGTGGTCGGAGGGACCTGAAGCAGCCTCCTCCCACCCGGCCGGACTCGGTTGTTGTGTTCTTTTTTTCTTTAACTCGTGTCGCAGGGGCCCGGTCTCCCGCCTCGGGGTCCGGGTGGTCGCCTGGGCACCCAGCCCGTCCGGAGTGCCCGACCCGCCGCCCTGAGAGGAGCAGCTCCGCCCTGCCGCCGGCGGTGACGATCAGACCCTCTGTGCTCCTTTTGTATCTTTAATACCCGTTTTAAATGAAACTTTTAGTAAAAAAGGAGGAAAAAAAAAAAAAAAAGGAGAAAAAAAGCAAAAAAAAAAAAAAAGGCAAAAAAAAAGCACCCCCCGAAACGCAGGAAGTAAACCACCCTCCCCTGCCAACTGCATTCATTGTAGTCAGAGTTGCTTTTTTGGTAGATGAATACAGTTTGAACGGGTTTTCTTTATTTACAGAAAGGGAAGTCTCTTCTTGGCAGGATGGAGAACTGAAGCAGTATATATATATTGTTATTGCCGACGCTGAACTTTAACGAACCTTTTACACTGTATTTCTGAGTTGAGATAGTGTGTATTTATTATTGTAGCTCTGCGTTATTTGGCTTTTAATACAGAGATTTTTCTTTCTGGAGCCTTTTGTTGGTTTGTTTCTGCCAGGCTTGGCTGACCTCCCTGCCTGCAAACTGGCCACAAGGCTCCTCTTTCCCCACGGGATCATTGATGTTACCAGGGCTGGTGGTGGAAAAAGGGGAATCGTGAACCCTTTCTGAACAGTGTTTGCCCGAGATTGAGGTCTGTGTGCCTACACCAGGATTGCGTGAGGTGGGATGGGATGGGACAGGGAGCATGTTTGTGCCGGAGATCCGCCAAGGTAGTTTGATTTCCTTCCCACAGGTCCACAGACTATGGCTTTCTCTGTAGTTTGAGGCCGGGTGGTTTTGGTCCTGGGAAGAGGAAGCTCATTCTTCTAAGATGTGTTAAAAGCAGCGTGGGGGCCAATCTCTGACTTTCACAAAAGCGCATTCCTCAAAACCAGATCAGAGTTGGTGTATTTGCCGAGGCACCGTAATGTCCTAGCTCTTTTCCATCTCCCAGTCTGCAGGGCTCTTTACAGAAGGTCTGCGGGGTGGAGACAAGGCAGGAGCTGCTGGTCCGGGGCTAGATTTCAGCTGCCGCTGTGCAAGCGTGTGAAGAAGAAATGTTTGCAAGATCTCTTGCCTGAGCCGATGGTTGCGTAGCCTGAAATACCATTTTTTGTATACTTCCAACTTTAGCCTTATAAAAAGTTGTTTCACTTGCTTTGGACATAACTAGTCCAGTTGAAGTTTCTAAACAAAAAAAAAAGTGAGCTAAACAAGAAAGATTTTCAACAGGTATTCTCATTCCCTTGCCGACATTAGTGTATTGAATTTGTCAGGACCACACAAGCTCACTCGGGGCTAATTTGATGTATTTGTAAAGTTGTTTTTTTTCCCTATCGTGGAAATGACTGGAAGGATTAAATTCTCAAAATTTCTCTTTTTTTTTTTTTTCAATTGAGGACAAAATAAAATTAACGCATGCTCTGTGTGTGTCCTAATGGGGGAGGAGGGGGGAGAGAAAAAGGTTGACAAAGAGCAGAAATAACTCAAGGTTTTCAAATGCCCTATGTTACTGGGCTACCTCTGCCCCCACGGTTTCTTGTATTGATCTTCACTTCCCTTCAGCAAACACTGCAGTGGTGTTGATTTCAGAAAGCAGAGGATCCCGTCATGGTGAGAAGTGCTTGCTGACCTGTTGATCCAAAGGGCACTTTCCACTGTACGCTCAGTTCCAACTCATGGTTGGAATCTCTTTTTTTTTGCTTATCCTACTTTCACCAGTGACATGCTGTTGTTTTTTTACCGAAATGCATCAAATGAAGCAAGGGAATGGTGTTACCATCTGAAACAGGCAGCCTGTGTTGTTGAAGGTTTATTTGCAGTTCTTGCAGACACCAACCAGGTGTTACACCAAAACGGAGACAAAATGATTCGTGTCTTGTAACTTCTACCAGTATGAGCTTAAATACAAACCTTGTGAACAGGCAGTGGCCACACAGAGAATATTTTGCTGCTTCACTTAAAAAGATTGAAGAGAGGGATTCACTTGTAGTTCTTCTATAACTACGCTTGTAAGTATGAAAAATCTGATAAAATGTGAGATACTTAAAACACAGGGATGGCATTAAACAAAAAACAAGCAAACAAACCCAAAGGCAAATCTTGTCAAGAATATTAAAAAAAAAAATAGCAACATTTTCAGGGAGTTCTAACCTTGGACACAACGTGCAAAGAGAACCTTGGAGTGAAGGAAGGTGTTTCCTAAGTTGGGGTAAGCATGTCCCCATTGTGGAGAGGGGACAGCCCACACGTCTCTGCCTTGCAGAGAAACTTGGGGCTCAGACATCACCTGATATGCAGGGTGTAGTAGCCTGGCCCCAACTCCCCGGCCCCATGCATTTTGGTGAGGTGTCAGCATGGCTTCATCTGTAAAGAGCAGGGTAGGGAAAATCATTACATATTTCTTCAGTCGTTATTGAATCTACCATCAGTAACCCTGCTCTCGTGGCTGGGGCTGCCACTGTGACTGTGAGTCACCAGTAATTTTGAGTAACAAAAGGTACAGGCAGCTTTTGCCCACGTCCATGGGAATTTCATGTGAATTGAACCCAGAGGAGTCGAGCCCAGAGCAGTGTGGGACGACACGTGTGCACATCAGCCAGGTTTAGGTTCCAGCTTCGGATATCAGTGTCTCCTTCATTGTCACTGGCAGGGGAGCGTTATTGTCTCGTTACTGGGGATGATTCTAAGCCACTTTTACTCATTTGGATTTATTTTTAAAACCAGTTGATAGCAGGGTCAGCACGAGAGCTGATTAGTCACCAAATCTAATCCCTGATGTACTCAGCAAGGGCATCTATATGCATATATACACATACATCTATACACGAGCACTTACTGTGTACAAAAAAATCAAAACAAAAGGCAGAAAAAAGATGGTAAAAAACAAATAATACTGAACGAGTAATACCGGTTTTCCTTCACTATTGTTTGCTCCTTATTGTTGGGTCATATTTCTTGGGAAGCCATCCTGACTTTATTTATGTACAGGTGTTAGAGGGATGCCCAGAAACAGAGATAGTTCCTTGCTTTCCTTTTTATGTAATTCAACTCCATTACATATTTTTTTTTTTGTCCATTCCAGGAACCAGGAGCTCTCTCCACAGCATTAGAAGGTGCTGGGCTTGTGTGCTAGTGTTAGATCAGTACATTTTTTACTGTATATTCAGAACCCAGAATTGAATCTCCCTCACGTACTTTTGTTATGTTTTAAGATGTATTAGCAGCAGAAGTACATGGATGAATATGTAGCTTGAGCACAATACAGTTTTTGTTGTTCCTCGGTGCCACGTTGATTCCCATAATAAAAATACAAAAATGTAGTACAGTAAAATAATAATAATTCTATATTCTGTAAGCATACTGTTCTTCAATAGCTTATCAGTAATCACGAGCATGTCAGGAGGTACATGGATATTTGGGGTAAAATTGCCGTACTTGGATAAATGTGAGAGTTGTCACTTGCTCAGGGCTTAGTTCACCAGTGCTCTTGATGATTAATACGCCTGCAGGAGCAGTACTATTTGTGCAGTGAATATTACTAACTGTGAGTAAGGGCTACTGAATAAGGCCCTAAAAAATATGTGATTAAAAGACATAGTTGGCTGAGTAAGTCTTATTCATTGTGACCTTCGCTTGCCGGATAAAAGTATCTCCAGGGCTAACATTACATGATCCCAGAAGCTGAACAAGATCCCAGAGAAATCAAGCAGTTAATTTAAGTTTTGTGTAACTGAAGATCAAAGAATCTATTTTAAAGATGTATATCTAGCTAGAAGAGCAGGTATTACATTCTTCTTCCCCTCTGGTTTTTATACACACAGTTTATAAATCCAAAGCCAGGATTTCTCAGCCCAATGTAAGGCCTTGCTAGTTTGGAAATTAACTTCTTTCCGAAGCTAGTGTGAAAATGCCACTTATTTTTCAAGGAATTTTACTGAATAACTGCCCCCCATTTTCAATATATTTCAGGGAAAGGCCTTGATTCTTTAAAAAAACATTTTCAGTGGTTCTGAGAAAATGCATAAATATCAAATCCCAAACATATTCAGATTTCAAACCAAAAAATTCTTTTTAACCAGTAACTGGTTTTCAAAAGCACATTTTTAAACAAACCCATCGCGTTTCCATTCTTGCCATCAAAAGCAGGACATTGCAAAGAAGATCAGAAGTGCATTTGAGTGTTTCACTTTGCAAAAATGATTTTGTTGGGAAAAAAAAATCTGTGGTGTAAAACTTGTGATGTTCAGAATGTTTACTGGAAATGTCTGGCAGGTATTTAATTAGATCTGTGGCCAGACTAAGTCTCATAATCCAGACAATTTACAACTTTTTATAAAGTTTGGATACATAACCGGATCATTTCCATGACAATTGGAGTTTCTGGATCTGCAGGATCTAAGAGTAAGCCAGGATCTAAAACCTTATCTCTTACTTCAGCTTTCTTAATATCTCAACAGGTTAACAATGTCAGAGCAAAGCTGGAACATCCAAACAGCCTGTGAAACACCATCTGTTTCTGTGTGTTTGACTCGTCCTTAGCTTGTGTAGGAAAACATCTGATTAGTGAGACACGAATTCGAGATCAATGCCGTTCTGAGGAAGTGGCAGCATGAGAGTTAAATTTTATTTTTGTTCCTTGTAAGGTGAGGCTTGCTCAAAGTGGTGGGTCCTCACCTTGTTGGTGTCATTCTGGGTGTTGCTAAGCAACATGAAGCAGTTAAAATGGAGATAGAGAGGAAGAGCATGGAGGACTAAAGGAAACAAAAGACCTAGAAAAAGCATAAAAGAGAGTAAATGTGCCAGCACATTCTGCAAAGAAGTTGTGAAGGATCAACTGGGAAAATAGACAGTGATTAAGATCATAAAGAAAAAAGGAGGCTGACACAAGATGAATTTGGAATTTGATTCTGTACTTCATAGTCAATCGCATTTTTTTGGACTATTGACTGCAGTTTTGGGCCAAAATGTCAAAAGCAGTGGCAAAAGTGAATAAGAGCCTGGGGAGAAATGGGAGGCTCAAGAAAAATGAGGAGCGGAACTACCATACCATAAATAAAACTAGGAATCACTCTACATATTGCCTGAAACCAAATGACAGTTGTTTTGTATAATAGGTTAGCAGTTGGATTCAATAATCTTAAAAGATCTTTTCCAACCCAAATGATTCTGTGACTCTGCGATTCTAAATGTCATGGCACCCTCTGGCATATACTATCTACTCTAATTTCGCTTCAGCTGTTCTCTGAGGTTGTAAGGAAAACACGCTAAGAGTTGCTTTTATGGAAAGGATATGGTTCATCATAGCTTACTTCGATCCACATCAAACATACATTTCTCGTTGTTCAGCACAAGAATGTTCATCAGAACTCTATTAAACCTTTTCAGCTGACCTGCAGGAGTGCTGGTGTGACTGTATGTCCCACGCTGTCCTGCTGCTGTTGACAAGACTACGTGCTGGTCTGCTGCTATTTATAGCATCCTGATCTATATAGCCAACACTTTCTCACTCATATATTTTAAAGACTACCGACATAATCTTCCTTTTCTGTCCTTATCCTCATTGTCTCCAAAGCTTCACTCCATTTGTTGTCATTGAAAATTAATAATTCTTAAGATTGGTTCTTTTTCCCTCCTTCCTTTCCACAGCATGTTTTTATCTTGAGATTTTCTGTCTTCAGACTTCTCACCTGTCATTCCCACAAGTATGTCTTTTATTATCAAGCTATAAAAATGTACTCCAGGAAACTGTGTTGTGACTTTCTTCTGCTTTTCTACTCTGCTTCCCACCCACTCAGACAGTACCTCTCATTCCTTTGGTTTGTGATGCATACAAGACAAAGATGAACAGGAAACCTTGTGCTAAGGGCAAGACCCAGGTGCAAAGCTGTCTCTCCCACCAGTTCTGTGGTCACAGGATTTCTTCCACACTTCTGCCCCAGGCAGTAAGCAGGGGCTCTAAGTTATTATGTCCTCTTCTGGTAAATGAGAAATGGACCATTTGAAGAGCTCCCTTTCTCCATAATTACTCAAAGTCCTGTCTTTGAACAACATCCTACTCATGCACCTGCCCAAAACCTCATCTCATGAATCATGGGATCCCTCACATACCACCTTTCCCATGTATCCTCAATCAAAATGTCAGGATGTGTCTCACCTGCTCTAGATGTCTCACACCCTGGGGAAGCTCTGCATGGCTAGAGAAATGGTGATCTCACCTAGGAACGGGTCAGCATTTAAAGTCATGCTCAGCTCCGGTTTGCAGCTGCAGGGTCAAAACCAGGACTGTCAATTAAATCATGGATTCTGTAGAATTGAAGGCCCTTGGATGTTGGCACATGGAGAAGTTGCACAGGCAGAGGACCTGGCAGATTTTTCAAGTGCTGGTCTAGTAGCCTTCTGGCTTGACCAATAAACAGCCAAGTGGCCAGGCCGACTCCCTGCAGCCCTGCCTTTATGAGGTGATAGATGTGTACAGCTCACGCTGGAGCTTGTGAGGCTCCAGCCTTCCGAAAACAACATGTCTGCGTCTCCCTTGCTGTGGAGAAAATCATATTTACTCTTCTTGTACTGGTAGTGAAAGGATTAATGAGCTAAATCCTGTATGGTGTTGTGAGCTTGTGGAGTGCAATAAAAATGCAAAACATGAACATGATTTTATCCCTTCTCTGTTCCTTTTTGCATGGTTTGAACTTTGTGTTGTTAAATTAAGGTATTTTGCACAATTTTGTCCACAGTTTAGCCAGACAATAGCTGTAGTCTGGAAATGCTTTTCCCATTGAAAGGTGATGCTGTGTGTGAACTGATGTATTAAAACAAAATCATTACTAAGTGATGAATGTTACCGCAAGAGTTTCTCATTAATCCAGAAGTATATGAAAGAATCCTCCAAGGTGTAAGAAATATTTTCTAGGAGGCGAATATATGAAAAAACCATTGTGGAGGTAGCTGGTGGAGATTTAAGCATGGGGCCATTTCATTTCTTTTCTTGCACTGTGTGTTTTCAACACATTTTCTCTGGGGAACGTGAGCTGGGACTAATTATGCCAGCAATGTAGTTGCTCCTACTTGGAAACTGGAAACTACTTTCTTCAGGCAATACTTCCTAAGAATTCTTGAGATTTTTTCATTTCCTCCAGGAACAAGAAGCACTTCATGATGCAAGGTCACACCATTTTCCTAACCCAGAGAATCCCACTTTTGGGTCCTGATATTTACATGCACATGCAGCACCCCATCCCTCCCCCAAGGTGGCTTTTTTTTTTTTTTTTTTACAGGGCTCCCCAGTCCCCACTATCTATGGAATCATTTAGGGTCTAGGAACATGAAGACAGATGTCTAATGCCTCTCTGCTCTACCCCAGCCACATGTGACCCTTCCCTCTGTCCTGGAAGCTCAATTATGGTGGATATTACTGTGAATAAATCTACAGCAGGCGCACACAAGCATCAGTTTCTCACAAAAAAATAATATAGCCCTACTGGGAGCAGTTTCTGGAAAGGATCACTGCCAGCAGACCTCTTGTTCCTCTTGCCCTCAGTGGACTGCAGTCCATGCCTGGAAAATAATCAGCCTGGCAAAGAGAAGGCTCCAGGGAGACCTTCTTGTGGCCTTTCAGTGCTTAAAGGGGCCTGTCAGAAAGATGGGGACAGACTTTTTAGCAGGGCTTGTTGCAGGAGGACAAGGGATGATGGTTTTAAACTATAAGAGAGAGATTTAGACTATATATTAGGAAGACATTTTCTACACCGAAGGTGGTGAGACCCTGGCCCAGGTTGCCCACATGTGGTCGATGCCCCATCCTTGGAACCATTCCAGGTGAGGTTGTCCGGGGCTCTGAGCAACCTGCTCGAGTCACAGATGTCCCTGTTCCCTTCAGGGGGATTGGATGAGATGGCCTTGAAAGGTCCCTTCCAACCCAGATCAGTCTGTGATTCTATGCCCATGGAGCATTCCACAGCTCAGCAGCTAGGACTTCCTTATGTGGGGCAGCTAAGGAAAATGACAATTTAGGAAATGAATGAGACTTTAGCCTGAAAGCCATTTTTAGCAGGAAAGATCTTTAGCTGAGGTATTTGAGAGCATCTGTGCACTATATGTTCCATGTTCTGATGCCTTTAACATATATTCAGAGTTTTGCAGGCCTTTTTGGTTTGCTTTATTTCTTTCCAGAGTTTGACTAAGAACTATAGATCCTACCTGGGAATGCTCCTCTGACCTGCCTATAAAGTGTAATTCCATAGGCTTTCCTCTAGTGACCCTGACATGAAAGAGGACTGCCCACAACAAAACTCATCCTTCCAAGATGTCACATCACTTATCTCCAGTTCTGAAAGAGAGACTCCTGTCCTCTCCCTGTGAGATTGCCATTGTAACACAGGCACTGTTCCATGCTGGGTTAAGACAGAAGATGACAATTCTTCTTTTCCTCTACATCTGGAATATTTCACGACAATGTTGAGTTCCCTGAATTCAGCTGGTGAGATTGATGACAGTGCTGCCCATTGCTAACTGAAGTGTCGTGGGCGGAATGGTCACACAGAGATTTACTCTCCTCCCACACACCAAGCACCGAGAGAAAACAACACTGGCTAATCCGTTTTCATCCATGTGCAGGGCACAGTAAAACAGAAATCACTGGCTTTACCATGTAAGAAAAACTACCCCCCTGAAGCCAAAGTGCTGACTGATCCAGCTCTTCAAAAACTAAACCAAGAACCATGTTCTGTGCATGCAGCTACTGCTGATTGCCATGAGAACAGCCCAGTGTAAGTGTGTGATTGGAGGGTCTTTTACCATAGTGACAGGAATTAAATCACTTTTTGAAAATTTCCCAATTAATTTAATCCAATTATATGTGCTTCAGCTGATAGCTGCACTATCTTTATTATCTTCATGGCTATCAGGTTGTCTCTGTTGCTACTCTTCTTCTGTTATGTATTAAAAGATGGTGAGAAACTGTGGTAATGAATAATGCTAATGACATTTCTGACCAAAAAACCTACTTAAAATCACAGTTAAACCCCTCTAACGATGATATTCAGGGAGCTCTTAAGCTGGAAAACATCAAAGAGTTAATACATTTCTGTATTATATTCAAAATATTAGAATCCTCAGTGCTGAGGACCACAGGTTGACTGTGGCAACTGAAAGAATTTTCAGCAAGTTCCCCAGCATGCGTTGCCTGATATTACTTGGCAAATAATAGTTAAGCTCAGCTACTGCCTAATAACTTCCAATCCCACATTCACAGTAAAACCGATTACTCATAACAATGTGCATAAAATATTTTCAAACTACTTCTCTGAGTTCCTCAATGATACAAACATAGTCCAGCTACCTATAAGCCTGTCTTGAATATTAGGGTTTAAAAGGTCAAAAATGTTCTTCCCTTTAACCACATTCATTTTCTTGCCTTTATTTCTTACAGCTGCTCTACTGTCTGGTTTCATTCAGTGTGTTTATAGCTGTGGTTATTTAGGAAGCAATGTATCATGTGAACAATTCAGCAAAAACCTGCTACAGGCAATACTAGTTCTTCTAGGCTTGGAGTTAGCAGAAGAGAGGGTGTGGGAGATTTCCTCACACTGCCTGGTGTGGCAGGGTTTGGAATCTCTCCAGAAGAGGAGACTTCATCGGCTCTCTGGGCATCCAGGGCCAGACTCTGCCACCCTCACAGCAAAGAAGTTTCTTCTTATGTTTAGGTGGAATCTCCTAGGTTCCAGTTTGTGCCCACTGCTCCTTGTCCTGTCACTAAGCACCACTGACAAGAATCTGGCCCCATCCTCTTTCCCCCTGCCCTTTAGCTGTTGATCAGCACTGATAAACCATCTACCGTGGTTGTTCTCAAGAATCCATTCCTGGCTCTAACCCTGTTAGATGAGTGTTGCTGGTGCCCAAAGGTCTGAGCAATTAGCGCTAAGATGCCTGGTATTTTAATTCAGCACTGTGTTTGGTTATAGTCTCCGAGCATGGATATTTATTCTTCATGTCATTAATAACCAGAAGTTGTGTTTAATAAGGTTACGCTTCTGTGTACATTATACAGAAAATGGCATTTTAAAAGCAAGTTATGCCTTGTCATAAAGGTCAAAGCTGTAATCAGATTACCTTCTCCGTATTAAGAAATGCAGTAAAAGAATGTAAAAATGTATGAGATGGGTAGTAAAGGCATGTGTTTGACCTTTTCATGGACCGAAGCCATGAAATCCAGAGGAAAGGAGGCAGCTTTCTGTTACCCTCCTGCTGCAGGAGCTGGCTGACAGCAAGATCTCCATCCACTAGTGACAGTGTGAAATTACTCTGAGGTGCAGACAAACCAAGTGAGTCCCCACGGCTGAGCTATAAATTAGTGTCTGCCGCCCGTTGGCATAACCTGCCTGCTGATAGCTTATAAATAAGTCAGCGGTAGAGCAGGGTTCGTATTTACCTACACGTCTCAGATGGGTGGCATTCATCTTACAGAAGTGCTGGAGTAAGCCATCACTAAGCCTTTACACTGGCATATTTACTCACTCACGATAGCTTACAGAGGTGCAGAAATGCAATTAAACTGGAAGATATCTGTGGCTGCTTGCCTCCTGATAACACCTCATCTGTGCACCTATTGATTGAACGCCCGTGCTGGTGGTGTCACATATGTCTACCGTGCTTGACAAGTCCTAGTGGGCTGACCTGATTTCTCTGTGCTGTCCCTGCCGGTTTCTCCATTCCTTTGGTCAGTATTTATTTATTGTTCCCAATAAAACATACAGAAGCTTGCTGGAGTCTCCAAGGCAAGGTGGCTTATCCACGGCTCAGAGTGTTTCTGGAAGTAAAATGTGCTGTGGGATCAAACTTTCTGGGCAGTAAAAGCATTTCGTTACACTTCATTAAGAGGTCATTAAAATGAACCTTTAGCCCTTCTGAGGTTTAAAAGAGGGACAGGTAAAGTGCAGTCAGTGCCATTTGCTCAGCCTGCATAGGTTTTATCCTTTCCTCAGGATAGAGCTGTTGCAATTTTCTTTTTTTCTTTAAAGACTGTAATAAGATACTGATGTGTACCCTTGCTGTTGTTTGCTGTTAGCCCTTACAAGCATCTTGGCATTTCCCTTACAGGCGCTATCAAAGGAAAAGAAACAAGGAGCAGATGTATGTGTCTGTGTGTGTGTGCGTGTGTGAGCTCACTGCAAGGAAGACAGTTTTGCTGCTGGCCTGTCACATGGGTAATACTGGAATAAAGAATTAAAGATAAAAAGCAAAAGGAGTTCTCTGGCACAGAATTCCACATGGTGAAGGGAAGGTATAATTTTAAGCAATGCACTTAACTTAAGCAATGCATTTAATCTACTACCCTCTGACAACTGAAGCTGTAGTTTTGCTTTGATTATATAAAACCTGGTCATCACACAGTAATTCTCCACATCTCCATCACATGGTGCTGCACAGACATCTGTGCCACCCTGTCAGCTTGGACCGCGTGAGAAAACCTGATCTGCACCAAGGTGACGTCCCCCCTTCCTTTCTTCCACTTGTCCTCCCAAAAGGATTCACAGGAAGCAGGACCCAGAGCCAGCTCCCAACAGGAAACAGGGACATTTATATTCGGCATAATTGTGCAATTTTTCTAACAGGGCCGTTAGCACTCGCAGTGATGTGCTACAAGTGCTAAATGCAGACTCAGGGTCACAGCGCTAATTGGATCAGCCTGCTCTTGGGTCTGCTCTTTATCTCAGCAAACTGGGATAATTGGGGTTAGCAGCACCCAGCTCCCAGTCCTGCACGCACAGCACATTTGTAAACTTCAAGGTTAAGGGCTTGGGAGAGCAAGAACCAGTCTGGAAGCCCTGGGTGCAAGGAACAGGTCCACACTGGTGTGGATGAAAAGCACAAGGTGTTGTGGAAGCACTGCTTGAGATGTCTGTTTTGGGATGCAATCTCTGCTCTGTGACTGTTTCCTTCCATTGTTACAGAGGAAGCCCAGATGAGGTATTCACACAGCAGATCATAGAATCACAGACTGGTTTAGGTTGGAAGGGACCTTTCAAGGCCATCTGGTCCAATCCCCCTTCAGAGAGCAGGGACATCTGCAACTAGAGCAGGTTGCTCAGAGCCCTGGCCAACCTCACCTGCAGTGGTTCCAGGGATGGAGCATTGACCACCCTCTGGGCAACCTGGGTCAGGGTCTCACCACCTGTGGCCTCCTCTTGTCCCTGCTCCAACAGGTCCCTGTCTCTCCTGTGCTGAGGACTCCACAGCTGGACCCAGCATTGCAGGGGGGGGTCTCACCAGAGCAGAGCAGAGAGGCAGAATCCCCTCCCTCAGCCTGGTGCCCATGCTGCTGGGGATGCAGCCAGGATATAGTTGTATTCTGGGCTGTGAGCACACATTGGTGGGTTTTGAGTATCACCAGAGAAGGAGACTCTACAACCCTTTTGTGAAGAATAGACTGGGAATAGACTATAACAGGAATTACATTCTATAAAGAATAAACCGCCTGCTATAAATTCCAAATTTCTCAACATCTAACAGAAGTGATGAACTCCACTTTGAAAGTCCAAATATTTTCTGTTCTAAAATAGCCTGCACCAAAGCAGTAAGAAAATAATTGATTTGGTAGGTCCAGTTTCATACTACACTCAATTCTAGTATTTCCTGAGGTATCTTTGACTAATAGTATCTTAAATTTATACTGATTACTTAAAAAGGAAGGTGCTGGGAACAATCATAGAATCATAGAATGGTAGAGGTTGGAAGGGACCTCTGGAGATCATCAAGTCCAACCACCCTGCCAGAACAGGACCACCTAGGGCATGCCACACAGGAACATATCCAGGAGGGTTTTGAAAGTCTCTAGAGAAGGAGACTCCACAATCTCTCTGGGTGGCCTGCTCCAGGGCTCTGTCACCTTCACAGTAAAGAAGTTTTTCCTCACATTGAGCTGGAACTTCCTGTATTCCAGTTTGTGACTATTACCTCTTGTCCTACCACAGGGCAACACTGAAAAGAGTCTGGCCCCTTACACCCGCCCTTCAGATATTTGTAAATGTTAATATGATCCCCTCTCAGTCTTCTCTTCTAAAGGCTAAACATCCTCAGGTCTCTCAGCCTTTCCTCATAAGAGAGATGTTCCAGTCCCTTCATCATCCTCGTAGCCTCCACTGGACTCTCTCTAGTATTTCCTTGTCTCTCTTGAACTGGGGAGACCAGAACAGGGGACAATACTCCAGATGTGGTCTCACTAGAGCAGAGCACAGGGGGAGGAGAACCTTCCTGGATCTGCTGAACACATTCTTCTTTGTGTGCCCCAGGACACCATTGGTCTTCCTGTCCACACGGGCACGTTGCTGTCCCAGGGATAACTTATTGTCCACTGGGACTCCAAGGTCCCCCTCCATGTAGCTGCTTTCCAGCAGGTCTACCCCAACCTGTATTGGTGCAGGCTGTTATTCCTCCCCAGCTCTCCAGTCTGTCCAGGTCTCACTGAATGGCAGCACAGCCCGTTGGTGTATCAGCCACTCCTCCCAGTTTCGTATCATCAGCAAACTTACTGAGGGTACACTCTCTCCCTTCATCTAGGTCATTGATGAAGATGTTGAATAAGACTGACCTCTGGGGAACACCACTAGCTACAGGTCGCCAACTGGACTCTGCACCACTGATCACAACCCTCTTGAGTTCTGTTGTTCAGCCAATTCTCATCCCATCTCACCATCCACTCTTCTAACCCACACTTCCTGAGCTTACCCACAAGGACGTTATGGGAGAAGTGTCAACAGCCTTGCTGCAGTCAAGGCAGACAACATCCACTGCTCTCCCTGCATTCAGTCACACCATCACAGAAGTCAGCCAGCTCCCTCAGCACTCATGGGTGTTGAAAATGTCCTATCTGAGAGAAGTCAGTCAAACATCTAATTACTGGACTGTGGATTTTCAGATAGCTGTTGTTTGACCCATGAGGACACTGAAATATCATCCCCTCCTCTAACAGACTTCACTGGTGGAGGCAGGAGCCATGTCTAAACATTGGCAATAGCACATAGAACACCTTCGTTAATCTTGTCTCCATGGTAACCATCTCCTGTCATTGAACAACATTAAGAAATATGAACTATTCCATTAGCATTAGTCTTCAGGGCATTACTGACCTCCCTTTCTGAATAACTGTTCTGCTGAGAGGTAAGGCCCAGGGCCAGACAAGGGGTGCGGGAGGTGTGCGACTTGCCTTATTAGCAGCCCCTTTCCTTGGATTTTTCAGCTTGGGATCTCAGAACAAACTCTATACATATGAGTAGGCATGGAAACGTGGCACAGATATTTCTGTCTCTAACACAATAATAAGGCAACTAAAGATGACTGCAGTTAAGTGGCTTGTCCAGAGGGGAAAAAAAGGGAAGCATGAGGAAGCGGAGTGAGAAATTAGGTGCTATGATGACTTAACTCCCCCATTTAGTATCCAGAACACTATTGTCCCACTCCGTGTTAAAGCAGGATACAACCACTGTCAGGCTCTTGTGTCACCTGCCTCTCTGGCACAGCAGAAAAAAATGAAAACCCTGGCAAATCTCAACATCTGGAGTATCTTAACTCTTCAAACGGGAAGTTCTAGCAGTAAAACGGAGAGAGATGCAGTAGCAGGAAAACGCAGCAGGTGCCTGTGATTTTCTCTGTGCACTAGGGTGTTTTTTTAGTGTACGTAAATTAACATTTGTTTTCTTAGCCAGTGATTTTTCCTGTACTACAGTCTCCTCTCCTGGGTAACATTTGTCACTTCTGCTCAGGGCTGGATTGCAGCCCCAGAAATGGGGAGCAAACCCTGTCTTGGCTCTGGCTCTAGAACCACCCTCACTTCTATGTAAGGCCTTCCCAGCAGCCTGAAGGTCTCCTGTGGCACACCCTCTGTAGGCACTTCCACAACGCTGAGGAAAGACCCTTGAAAAGTCCTGCTGAGGAAGGGAGCCAGGGAGAGGTACCCTGTGGCAACACTGCTGTGCTTTTAAAGAATGTGATTGAAAGAATTTGTGGATGTCTTCTCCTCTATGTGACAGTCACAGCAAGCTAGCAAAGGTCCTTCGAAGGGGAAAGAGTACTGGGGAAAAGATGTCTGTGATTTTTCTGTGGTCAGAATTGAGCCCACAGATCCAAATATTTTGCATTTTGATACACAGATTTGATGTTTGCAGATAAGACTGCAGGCAGTCCCTGTTACTCAGGTGTGTTTGGCTGGGGTATCATCTACATCCAGAAGGTGCAGACCACAGATTGAAAAAGACAAATGTTTCCCCAGATGAGATATTCACTGAGGATGTTACATCCTCTGACAAATTGCTAATTGCCTGTTCTCGGCAGCAGGATGCCTGCAAGGAAGGATAATCAAAGGAAGGATAAGGGTTTTGTTTTCTCCTGGTGGAAAGCTGTTGGAGGAGGAATGAAATAATGCACTATAAGATTATAATTATACAACCCGTTTTGGATTGACCCCAAAGTCAAGCATTGTTTCTCACACCAAAAGGAAAGTCTGAGAAACTGTATTTCAGGTTAAATTAAAACAAAGTATAAAGCATTTCACAGAGGCTTTCAGCAGCCTGAGCAGGAGGAGGAGAGCTGGGAGGGAGCAAGAGGAAAGGTGACATTCCTGTTTCTTTAAAATGTTCCCAAATTATTTATATCCAGGTGTAGCATCACACTGGTTGTTCTTGGATACTAAAGACTGACACAGTTGTGGCATTTCTTCCCTCTTCCCACAGCAGCCGGGCACCTGGGGGATACACCCTCAATGTGGGAGGACAAAGCCAGACTTCCTCATCTCTGAGGGGAATGCTGCAGCTCCAAAACACATCTCTTTAAAAATACACTAAAATACTTGAAATGACACTGAGCCAGCAGCTCTGTAACCAGCGGGTGACAGGCTCAGCAGCTAAAGGGCAATTCACAGAGCAGTAAGATGTGGATTTTCCCACACCGCTGTCCAATCTCATGAAGGAACTGACAGCACCAAGTGAGAAAACTTCCTTAACTTTAAGCCTACCCGTGACCTTTCCCTTCCCTTTTTTGCTTTCTCTCTTCCACTCTCTCAGACCTTAGCAACCCTCCATCTTTCTCCTTCTCTCTCTGTAAATTCCAAATCTGCACAGAAGTGTGCCTCATTCCATGTGTATAAAGAGGGACCCTACTGTTCACATGTGCAGGAGCTATGGTGTCATTCAACATGGATGAAAAAGTGATGTAAAGGAGAGGGGGAGGGAGCCCTTTCTGTGTTGCTGTTTCAAATGATGTACACGATGTTCAATGCATTTTCTTTCTCTTTAAAAACTGTCCTTGCTTACTCCTAAAAACTATTGTCCAAACCTCCTTTCTGCTCAGAGGAAATTAAAAGCCGTGACTCAGGCTCATCTTGATCAACATCTCAAATCATTCTTTAATGAAGAGAACAAGGATCTCATCTCTCCATTTTCACACAGGCTTCAGTTCAAAGCAGCTTGCTTGGGGATAGCATTTAATTGACCTCAGTGATGGAGTGTGTGCAGGATACCTCTCGCCTAGCAACGACCACCAGGTAGGGAAGCTTTAATAACTGCTGGGATTTAGAATCATAGAATCGTTTTGGTTGGAAAAAGCTTTAAGATCATTGAGTCCAACTGTTAACCCAGAACTGCCAGGTCACCTCTAAACCATGGCCCTCAGCACCACATCTCCATGGCTTTGAAACCCCTCCAAGGATGGGGACTCCACCAGTGCTCTGGGCAGCCTGGGCCAGGCCTTGACAACCCTTGCAGGGAATAATTTTTTCCTAATGTCCAACCTAAGTGATGCTCAAACTCGAGCATCACTTTGCTTCCGTTCCCCGTCTCTCAGGTGAGATTATCGCAGGCACGACAGGGCCAGGGGCCGGGCAAGAGCCTGTAGCAAGCTGAAGGCTCTGATCTCACAGCTCCCCACTTCTCTGCCTACACTGGTAGTGAAAAGGCCACTGGTGTAGGTGGCTTTTTGACATGAAAACTGCAACAAGACCTGGAACAAATGGGGACCACCTGCTTCTTTGTCTTAATGAAAGCAACCGAACAGAGAGCAGAGCCTTTTTATTTCCAAGAGCTTGATCTGTGAATAGGAATCGTGGTTCTCTGGGGGGTTAGGATTGTCACTTCCTATTGATATCAGACAAGCTGTTATAATCACAGCTTGCTTTCACACTCCTGCTCTGCACTCATGTTTTAACCCAAAGGTCTTTTTCCCATCCCATCTGTGGGTGGTTGCAATAAGCAGAATGCCTGAATGCACCAAGGAGCACGCTTCTGACAGGTAAGAGAGGCAGGGAAATCAATAGCCCTGAGCCTCCCAGGGGTGCTGGGAGTGGGTACTGCTCCTTTCCCCAGCCCTGCAGGTACCAAGCTGACTTTTCTCTAGTCTGGTGAGGGGGTTTACACGATGTGCCGGTTGCTATATTCACACTGATGTGTCAGTGGCTATATTCACCCTGTAATCAACATCTGCCTCCTGGCTAGATTTTAGATTGGATTAGGGTGTGAGTTTCCTCCTCACTTTACAATCAACACGAGCAAACATTTTGTGTATCAAAGTAATCTGAGCGATGCCTAACGGAAAGCATGGAGTCCATCTGGAACAATTATAACCATGGAATAGGCGTGTTACAGTGATGGGAAATCTATTCAGCTAAAAGCTTCCATCAGGATCATTATCTAGAGACAAGCTAACCCTGTAGAAGACTTTCACAGAAGCAAGACTTTCAGTATTTTTAGAGTTACAGAATTGTTTTAGTTGGAAAAGACCTTTAAGATCATCAAGTCCAACCATTTACCCAGTACTGCCAGGTCCCAAACAAACCATATCCCTCAGCACCACAGCCTTTTAAACCCATCCAGGGCTGGGAACTCCACTACTTCCCAGGGCAAACCTTCTTCCAGTGCCTCACAACCCTTTGGTGAAAATTTTTTCCCCATGTCCAACCTAAGCCTCCCCTGGCACAACTTGAGGCTGTTTCCTCTTGTCCTGTGGCTTGTTTCTTGGGAGAAGAAACCAACCCCACGTGGCTCCAACCTCCCATCGGGGAGTTGTCAAGAGCAAGAAGGTTGTACCACCACCCCCCAACCCTCCCCTGATATGAGCAGGAGGGAAACTGAGCTTTGTTTCCAGCTGGTTGGAGACTCTGCCTTGGGCTCAGCCTAGCTCAGCAGGTCACTCCTGGTCCGTCTCAGCTGCCAAACAGACTGTTAAAACAATCAATACCTGAATATTATCATGGAAACCATTAGTTTATCTATTTAAACAAGCATTAAGCCTTTCCCGAAAGACCTTTGGCACTCACAACAACAAATGCAAAAATAATAATGATCCAAAATGGAAAAAAAAAAAAAAAAGACAAACAACAGCAGAACAGTCAGACTTACGAAGGAGATGGTGCCTTGCAAGGCTGTCTGGCTTCTCTGCCATGATTAATCAATCCCAGGAGGCAACACAGTTTAAATTGGATATCCTTGGAAAGGCAGCATGTAGTGAATAAGAGTTGGAGGAGGGGGAATCCAAGGGGAAATGCTTTATCAAGTGGATATTTGAGTGTGTTAGCAATAGAAGGGAAAACAAAGGCTGGGCAGGTGAGTAATATCTGTGGCAAAGCAAAACTCTGCAGAGAATGAAAGAGAGGGGCAAAGCCAAGTGGGCAAGGAGAAGCTGAAGGCAAGATGAGAGCTCCACACCTTGCAGCCCTTGCTTAAAATCCTGGCTGGAACACAAAGTGCCTGCAGGCCTCTGAGCTGGATGGTTTGGGCAATAGATTGCACTAACCATGGCAACCCACGAATCGCCGGTGAGCTACAATCATCGCCCTTTACACACTCGCCTGCCAGCTAAGCACCTCCTGCTGTGCTGCTCCTCTGCTAGAACCTGTCCTCGAGCCTACACCCGTAAATCAATGAAATTAGAACAATTTTGTAGCCGTCCTGGATCTTTCCCAGTAGCAAAGAATCCCATCACATCAGTAATGTCACGACAGGGCAGTATGGGCATGGTTTTGCAGAGCAAAAATGCGGGTTTTTGCATGTGGAGGGAGGGCTTTCCCCATCCATAGCACCTGCGGATTTCACACCAAAATCAGGTTTTTGGTGGTATTGGTTTTGAGTTAGGTTATATTACATTATATTATATTGGTTGTGTTATTATTGTATTATACGGGGGTTGTGCACTTTTTAAAAGTAATACTAAGCATCTAACTCATTTAAAGTCACACGAAGGTCTCACAAAGAACAAGGGTTGATGGTAGTAGTCACAGAATCACAGACAATGGTGGGGGTTCGGAAGGGCCTCTGGAGATCATCTCATCCAACCCCTCCTGCTAAAGCAGGGTCACCTGGAGCAGGTGAATAATAATTACACTTCAGCTTTTAGGAAACTCTGACTGGTAGGTATGACATCAGCTATGATGTCCCAGGAGCTTTGGGCCATGATGAGAAGGGATTTTATTGAGGACTGATACAATGCTAAAAAAGCTGCTGTCTCGAAGACAGTGAAGACCTTGGGGAGGTGGGTACCATTCTCTGTCTGGTAAAGGCTGCACGCTGCTGCTAAAGAAATGCTGATTTTCTTTTTCATTTCTGATTTTTCAGCAAAGTAGCCATCTGCTAAAAGGAGCCAGGACTATGTCCACCTGCCACTGAAGGCAGAAGAAAAGCAGGTTGGTGTGGTTTGGCCACACGGTTATCAGGAAAGTGATTTTTATTTCTCATTCCTGCTGTGGACTGACTAGAGAAATTCTTAACTGCCTAAGGATGTGGTTTATCTGCTGGGAATGTGTTAGAGAAAGGAATATGCCAGAATCTGAAAGGAATTATGTCTTTTATACAGCAGCCTGACGCAGAGGTCTGCGTGCATCGGCTGTGCTCAAAGGACTGGAGAAGGATGTGCAAATAAACAAGCCAAGATCCAATTGAATTTTACATGCGCTCACTCTAGATCTGCTGCTGCACCTTTTGTGTCCATTTGCTTGCAGATATGGGGGAAATTGTGGTTTCTAAGTTCAAATAGAAGAGAATTTTCAAAGATCATATGCCTGACTATTCAGAAAAACAAGCATAGCATTGGTGTTTATGAATGTTTGTACTGGAAGTGACTGCAGATTTATCCTGCCAGGGAAGAAAAATTACATCACTTGATTTATTTGACCAGCCCGTAGAAAACAATGTGCATATTAACGAATGTGAATAATTACTTAAAATTAACATTCAATCGACAGAGCAGTAGGATCATTAAGATGTATCAAATAAACTTAGCGAAGGAATAAATTAGAAATAAATTTGTGATCCTCTGGCATTAATTATATAAATGGGGGAAAAGAACTGCATTAATGGTATAAATTATTCATTTTTAATTATTTGCTCAACCATGGTAAGTATTGATAATAACTTTCTGTCTCAGGGAGGGAGGAATGTTGACAAAGAAATTTTGCTTATTCTCCTTAAAATGGCAAAGTAAACAAAACTGGAGAGCAAACCGAAAAGTCTGGGATTGTGCAGTAAGAACAAATTAAGATCCTTCCACTTCTCCCCATGTAACCTGCAGCTTTTGACAGCTGCCGATACGCGGTGGTGCTCCCCAAGCGCCTCAGACCTCTTTCCTGGACCAAGGTGTTGGGATGCCAAGGGAGCAGTGATGGTGCTAATGTAAATGCCAGGAGATGACCTTCCTGCTTTCTCCACCCAGGGCTGAGCAGAGCTGCATGCTTCTCCCAGCCCTTGCCACACCTATCTGTCTTCTTGGGGGGTGTTCAGCTCTTCCAAAACCTGACTCCTCTCCCCAGAAGGCAAAGCAGCCTCTTCTCCAGATGTTTTTGAAAACAAGAGACCTCCTGAAGTCCATAACTTCAACCAACATTCCTCACACTCAATCTCCATTGCCATAGCATCAGAGCACACCCCTCCACCCCCAGCTTTGAAGAGATTTAATTACGGATGAAAAAGCTGTGGCTATTTGCCCTTGTTAAGCATTCGGTGACTGAGGCACTAAGACTCCATCTGCACAATGTGATGCAGCTCTCAACCAGCAGGATGGTCTACAGGGAGTGATCCAAAACCCAGTATAGGCCAGTAAGTTCTCTGCCTAGTTAACTCACCCCACTGAGAAGCTTGATGAAGCAGGGCTACAGAGGTGCTTAGCGAGGGTGGGTGGGAGGTGGTGGGCAGATGTTCCGTTACTGCCCAGCATAAGGACAGAGGGGATGCCATGGGTTCTTGGAAAGCTGAATTCCAACCTCGATGCCAGCTTCTGAGCTTAGTTCCTGCACCCTGCAGAGATTGTCACAGCAGCAGCAGGAGCTGCTTGAACAATCCAAGTGTAAATGCAACATCATCAGAGAACCATGTCCAACTCCCCAAGGCTTTGGTGACAATTAGATCCAACTACAAACTTTTCAGTTAAAGAGCCCCCAAACTTTAACACTTCACATTTATTCTGTTGGGCAGAATCTTGCTTTTCTGATACATTCTGTATAACTTAAAATAGCTCCAGCATATGCTCACTTCTTCCTCATTAAATGTTTCCAGGAAAGCCTCAGCAGTTTTTTACATGTGGATTAAGAACTTTAGATTCAGTTTCCTGGACAACCTGCTGTAATTACACCTAGAACATCACCATAAAATCTCATTATAATCCACAGTTGGCTCAAATCACTGACCTACTCATTTTTTTGACTTGTCCACCTGAGATGGCAAATATTTTGCCAGAATGGGACTGGGTGTGACAACAGAAAATCCTGGGAAGCAACAGTCTGCTGCTTAGAAGCTTTATCAACCCATGATGGAGAGACTCTCCGTGCCAGGCATGACGGGTGTCTTTGTGAAGTGGATCATTTCAGTACCTCATGCAACCCATTTAAAGGCAGCATATTATGCAGCAGGCACCTGGCTGACTTTCCTAACAAAGCTGTTGACCTTTACAAAGGCAATGGCACGTTAGACCATATGCGCAGCTCAGGGAGAAAGCCCCAGTGTCTCAAGCTCTTGTCATCTTTACTATGTTTGTCTCAGAATGGCTCATAGTCACTAATAGCTGCGATGTACAAAGGACCTATTACATGTGTGCTAGTGTGAGAGCCGTGGGGAAGCGCTGGTCTCCCCATGGAGCCCCTTATGTGACTCACGTCATCCCTCCCAGCATCCATAAGGGTATATGTGTTATCTGGTAGTGTTTTTCTATTCTATAAGTTATTTACCACACCAACTATTTATATCTTTTGTTATCAGTGCTGGAACATCTGTACCCAAGATTCCTGTATAAACCGTCAGAGAGATACATATGGCACGCAATAAATAACCCACTCTTACGCGTCGAGGAATGTTCCTGCCATTAAGCTGTTTTGTTATGATTTCACTTCATGACAGATAAAGATGATGGAATATGACTTCTCCCTGACAAAAAGTTGGATTTCTTCCCAGAGGCTCAGAAATGCCCGGGCCTCATGACTCTCTCTGCTGTCTCCTTTGCCTGCCTGTGTGATATACAATGAGCGCTCCCTTCCCACGCAAGCAGCTGACTCCTTGCAGGCCATGTTGTCTTGTGCAGTAAGGCAATGTATTTTATGCCAAACCATCTCTGACTGCCATTTGGGAGCAGAGGGATACAAATGAACCAAGCAGCCCCTCTGACTTGCTGATACGGTTTCTTCTTACCCTGCATTTTGCACAGCACAAAGCCGAAGTGCGGCAGGCAGCCCCTTGTAAGTCCTGCTGCCAGGTGAACTCCCACTAAAATGGAAGCAGGAAGAAAATGGTAACTTTACTCCAAAGCCAAATAAAATATTTGGGGGCTGCAATTTCTCTTCTGTGCTACTGTAACAGCACCACATTCTTCATACCCAATTTCACAGGAAATTTCCCAACTGTTTATTGAACTGTGCTTGAGGATAAATCCTGCTCATCTCCCTTATGTGGATGAGTAACCCTTGTTTGACCGAGCAGTTCAACCAGGGCCAGAGTGACCCCACAGTTTATGACCTACCTCCTCCTCCACCCAGGATGCAGCTTTTCCCATGCCATTGCAAGCGTCTCTGCCTTTCAGTACTAAAAGGGCCTATAAGAAAAACGAGGAAAATATTTCTAGCAGGGCTGTTGTGACAGGACAAGGGGTGATGGTTTTAAACTAAAAGAGGAGGATTTAGACTGGAGAGAAGGAAGACATTTTTTACACTGAGGTTGGCCCAGGTTGCCTGAGAGGTAGTTGATGCCCCATCCCTGGAACCACTGCAGGTGAGATTGGCTGTGGCTCTGAGCAACCTGCTCTAGTTGCAGATGTCCCTGCTTCCTGCAGTTGGGTTGGACTGGGTGACCTTGAAAGGTTCCTTCCAACCCAAACCATTCTGTGATTGTATGTTTGGAAGTGCCACATTTTGCACAGAAGTAGGTTCTTCCCAGTGAACAGTGGTTTGTATCCTGCTTGTTAGTTTGGGGACTTTGAAATGAAAAACTTTGAGCAGAAATCATTGTGACATAGTCAGATGTTTGCCTGGTGAGTAAATACCTTCCTAATGTCAGACAGCTCATCTAGTAATTCCATGTTGTTGCTTTGGAGCATTGGTTTCTTTGGCAATATCATTACAAAAAAACAGTACATTTATACTAGCCCACAACAGCACCCAGCTATGACAGAAATGTGCACAGGAATATTCATGTTCAAAGAAGGAGAAGAGTCACAGCGATGTTCAAAGTTCAAGACCTTCTTTAGAGAATGATTTTTAGGGGCTCAAGACAGTTCTCGTGCCACTTTGTTCATTGAAGGGAATAAGGGAGGGATGGGGATTTTATTTTCTCCTCCTGGAGAAATAAGGAGGCTTTTGGCTACCTCACAGCTTTTAGTTTATATTAGTGGTGTTTTATCTAGTTTCACATCTCCATCAAGTTCAGTACTTCCCCACTGAAGGTAATTTTTTATGTCAGCTTTGTAGCACCTTGCAGTTCCTTTTTACTTTTTTCCAGACCAAAACACAGGAAAAGCATGGTAGCCTTCCTAAAATGGATGTGGATCTATGTCCATTATAACTCTTAACGCTATTCTGTTGTTTGCAACTCCGATGTAGGAACACAGAACCAGAAATTGCCCGCTGTCTGGCTGCTACTGTGTTCTCCTCAGCTTCCCCTCTGGTCACCAGCACTTCCAGGCAAGCGCATCATGATCTAATTCCCTTTATAGGCTCTAGAAAGACAAGCTACAGGACATCACCTCTGTGAGACAGCTCAGGCCAGTTCCCTCTATTTGGAGATGACGGGTGGAGGGGTAAGCAGTCCCGGGTGTGACAGGAGGGGGCTGTGTAGTGATGAACTGCCTGCTTACGAGAGTCACTTCCTTGCGGTTTTGGACATCAAATGTTGTATAAACGCTGTAGATAGTTGGATGGAAATACTTTAAATATCCAGCATGGGAAAGCATGCAGAAACAACCACTTCAACTCAAAAAACATTGACTGTACACACAAACTCTATGGGGAAAAATGCCGAGCCTCCTTTTCTCCAGGCTGAACAACCCCAGGCCTCTCAGCTGTTCCCCACCAGACTTGTGCTCCAGACCCTTCCCCAGCTTCGTTGCCCTTCTCTGGACACGCTCCAGCCCCTCAGTGTCCTCCCGGGAGTGAAGGGCCCTAAACCGAGTCCAGAATTTGAGGGGCGTCCTCCCCAGTGGCCAGTCCAGGGGGACAATTCCTGCCCTTGTCCTGCTGGCCACACCAGTTCTGATACAAGCCACCGTGGGTAACAGGTCGGGCACCCAACAAGGCTGCGAGGAGGAGCCTGCCGACCAGAAATCCTCTACTCTTTTGGTAGGAGTTAATCATGTCGGAAGTGGGCAGGGTAAAGCGTGAGAATGAGGAGCGACCCGCCACAGCACCTTCTCTCCTACTGACTAAGCGCACCCAGCCGAGCTCCGCCGAGCCCGGGCGAGGCCAACAAATCCCGCCCCGCCCCGCCGCGCCCCGCCCCTCCAGGTGCGAGTGGAGCAGGAAGCGGCGGCGGCAGCCGTGGCTGAGGGGACCCGTGCCCGCCTCGGCCCCTGGCCCATGCGGGGAGATGGCGGCGGGCCGGGCGCTGGCCGCCCTCCTGGCCGCCCTCCTGGCCGCCTCGGCGCAGATCCTCCGGCAGCAAGGTAGGGACGGGACGGGACGGGACGGGGCGGCTCCTCTTGCGTCCCGCGCAGCTGCCCGGTGTGCGGCCGAGCCCTGCCCCGCTGGTCTCGGCCGCAAGGCAGGCGAGGGAGCGGTGGCCGTGTCCATCTCCGTGTGCTGCTGCTCGGCTCGTTACGATTAGTTATTAAACGTCGGGGGGAGGTGTCCGGCGAAGACGTCCTGCTGGGCAGGGGTGCTCGGGTGTACCTTAAAAATAGAGTTGAAGCAGGAACACCCCCTTCCAGCAGCCATCCTCTGAACCCCGCTTCTCTTCCTCTCTGAAATACAGACTAACAAGGTACAGTGGTTGGATCTTTGCGTTCATGCTTGCCGGGCGGTTGATTCTGGAAGTAACTTCACCAGGTCCTTTTCCCTGGAGAGAATCTGATTATATTATTAAATGATAATTTAATTTGTATTAAATGATATTTATTGAATGGTGCTATTTATTTAGAGCAGTGGGTGAACTGTACGTGCAGGGGAAGAGAATGGCCCAGCTGGGTCAGTGTAGTGGGAGGCTGCTCCTTGCTACTAAGTCTGGGGCTCTTGAAATTCCTGGATGCTTGATGCAATTCGTCCTTATAGCCCATGAATAATTGTCTTAAATCCTGTCTGTGACCCCAGAAGAATTCCAGTTAGCAAAGCAGAGGTGGCGGGTGGGGTTTCCCTTGAGTTCCAAAGTGGCTCGATTGCAAAAAATGCCCATGCTCAAATCTAAGTAGTCTGTTTTATAGCTATTAATCCTGCTAAAGGCTAATAAGTCTTAACAGGACTTTTGTTATAATTTTTATTATTTATTTATTATTATTTAATAGTCCTTTATTAAAGACTATTAAATTCTTCAATAGGAAATAATTGCTGAGTTACTTGCAGTGACTGTGAAGAACCTAAAAAGTCTAAGGAGAAATTTGTGCCTTTTTAACGTCTCTATTTTGTTTAACTGCGCTGGTTGTGCTGAAGTGTGGCTCAGGGCCATGCTTGTTACAAACGGTACAATTAAACACTGACAGTGCAATTGGACAGCACTGGGCTTCAGGTTTCAAGTCTTTTAAATACAATATTTGCATTTAATGTATTGCTTCTGAGTCAAGCGAATGACAGCTATTTGCCTCTTAAGCCTCTTCAGCGTTTCCCCGAGTGAAGGTTTGTCCTGCAAACCCCGAGATAGTTCAGGTGAAGCTTTTTCCCTACAGTCCTCTGTAATTTTTAAGACGTTCCCTTCATGCCGGTGCTGATGTTGGTGGTACGAGCTCTGCTTTTGCTGCGTTTTGGATGCGTGTTGCAGCAGTCTCCCTTTCGGTGACGCCAGGCTTGGGCTGGGTGTGCAGAACCACACACAACGTGGGTATGAGGCACGTGTCTGTCATCTCTGGGACTGGTGATGCTCTGGTGGGATGGTTGCAGATTGTGGTGTGCCCATCTCTGAAGCTGTCTCTCATCATCCTTGATGGAGTTCTGTCTTCTCTCACCTTCTTCCTCCACCATTCCCCAGCAAGTACAGTATTATGGTGTTGTCCTTACTGGCCTGTAGGAGCGTGTAGGTGAAGCATGGCTGGTCACGTTGTCTTTGCGGGAAGTTTTCTTCAGGTGCAATTTTATGCATAATGTAATTTATCAATCAACATTGGTTGATTTTTAGGTGGAAAACTACAGAAATAAGTATTTGGTGTGGTAGCTATGCACTGATGTGGGAGTGTGAACTAAGTATTGCCTGTCTGACCTTGGAAAATGTGTTTTCCAACTAAAAATGTGTTTCTTTGAAGCGCTAATAATGCAGTTAATCACTTTTATACTATCTACAAAAATAAAAACACATACTTCAGATTTAAAGCATCCTTCTCTGATCCAATCTGCTTCTGTGTTTTGGGCTTAAAAATGTCGTTGTTCAAATAAGTGAATTTGCTGGTAATGCTGCTGGTAATGCTGTGGTAATTTCGTGCTCTTCCCTCCAGTTAACTTTTTTTTGGCAACTGGCCAAGTCCCCTCTGTTAGTCCTAAGATTTAAACCCCAAACCCAAACAAACAACAACAAAAAACAAAAAACCCACCAAAAACCCAAACAAAAACAACCAACCAAAAAACCCAACAAACCAACCAACCAAAAAACCCATAATAAAACAACCAAATACAAAACAACGACAACAAAAAAACCCAAACAAACCAAAACAACCCAAAAAAATCCACTCAAAGCTGTTACAAGGTCTTTATGCTGTTTGGACAGAATATAAATAACTGGCCTGGTTGTGCTCCTCTGAAAGTCAGAGGTAGCTGGATTATTTCTGTTCTGAATCACTGTTTGCTCACTTGGTCGAGACCTCTCCTTTTAAGACCACAACTCATGTGCATGAGGATTTGGTAGTACCTTTTTTTTTTTTTCTTTCTTGCCTTTATCAGTCTGACGTGCTTTGTTTGTACTCTCTAGAAAGTAACGTGAGAATAGTAAATTACTTTATTGCGTGTCTCAGTTCTGGTGCTACTGCCTTAAATTTTGCACCAGAAAGCACACTTGAATTTTTATTTATTTTTCTCAATTACAGGTAATTTATAAACCTTGGCCCAATGCGCAGAAAGGCTAAAGGTGGTACCTTAACAAAGCACTTCCCATGATTTCTGGGACGTTAGCTGTCTTGCTGGTGCTGCTTGGGTACCCCTGTCAAATTTCAGCTCTGGAGCAGACAACCTGCTCCCTGCTGCGTGGTTTGATTTGTTGGAACCAAACCATTACCCAGATCCTGTAGAGCACCTGGTGACTTTTGATGGTCCAGCTGCTGGAACCTGATCACCATCTCTCATCTTGAACACTTGCCTAGTATGGCAGAGGTGTTACGGTACAGATTCCTCTTGATCATCATTTGCTTGTGCCATCAGGGCATGAAGGAAGGGATGTGGGTTGTGCTGCGCTTAGTTGTCTGCTGGCTGCTATGTCAGAGCAGAACCTCGTGTTTTTCTATTAGCTGGTGACGGAGATGATGGTTCACTGCCTGCAGCTGAACCTGCCCAGTGTAGATAGTATCGATGGGACCTCCTGGAAGAACTTCAGGAAGAGGCAGCTGAAGAATTGTGCCGTAATATCTTGCAGAAATGTATTTTGCATATATTAGTAAGGTCTAGTGCGTGGGGAAACATTATCATTATTTCTTTTACCTATCCCCTATAATGTGGGGGAAAAGTCTCACCTTTGCCTGTTCCACTGGACACTTTTTAAACACCATCCTCAGTGCCGTGGGACAGCCAGCTCAGAGCTGTGGCTTTTGATTTCTTGGGGGGCAAAGGGAGCGTGGTTATTTCTTGTTGGAGCAAACTTATTTTTAGAGGTACAATCATGCTGGTGTTTTGGAGTTGGCCCTGTCTTTTCTGGGTCCGTGGGTGGAGCTGAGAGACGAGCACAAAGAAACAGCAAACTGCAAGGGGTGGAAAGGGTTGATCTGAAGTTCCTCAGAAGTGAGAGACAAAGAGCTGTTGGCAGGATGTTTGGCATGGGAGGGACCCCTGGTTGTGAAATGCACTTTTCCACCTTCATTAACTGGAGCCAACACCAAATTGCTGCTCAGACATGCTCCCAGATCTGTCCTCTGGCTGGCTTACATCAAGGTAGGGGTAAACTGTGGAAGCCCCTTTGATGGAAACGTTCCTCATGCCCGTGCGAAGTTTTTTGGTCAAGCGGACCCATGTATGTATGCCGTGTCTGTTGTAGGTGAGCTGGCTCTCAGCTTGGACACAGCATTTACTGAGCTCTGTGTCTCGCTTCTACAGAAGCCATGAAACTTCCTATCTGTAAAATAACAATTAAGAAAAGGCATCTCAGAGTCAACTTTCTCCTTTCCATAATTAAAGCCAACCTTGCTAAATCCCAGGGGGTCTTTTTTTTCCAACTTCTGGTGAAAAAAGCTTCTTTTTTAAAAGTGTCTTTTACACAAGTTATAAGAGCACATTAATTATCTTCCCAAAAGATTCTAGAGAAAGGGGGAGGGGGACAGACAGTTATAATTTATTTTTTAAAAATTTATTTTAAATCTGAAGGGTTTTTTTATTTTTATTTTTTTTTATTTCTATTAGGTGATACAAATTAATGAGTTAACTTTTGAGTGAGCAGCCTTGTTGGCTTGGGGTACTGACAGACCTCTGGTGAACTGTGCTGGCACGGCTCATAAAATTGCTACCCCAGAAGTGTCCTCTCTTCCTCCCTGATGAGGAGGAGAAGGGGATGTGTGACATCTCACCTGCTTCTCATCCCCATCCTGGCTATCAGTGAAGATTAGGGGGCTGTACTGTCGTGGCTGAGGAGTGGATATGCTTCCCCCCAGGTGTCCTCTCCTTATATGTGGGTGGCTACCCTGGTGCTGTGAATTGTGTTGGAGGTGATGGGGAAATGGGTGACTGGGTGCAGCAGTTGGTGTCTCTTAGCTGAGCCATCGGGACATTTGTTGGGGATGCAGGAGCTGGAGCTTGCAATACCCATCGTGCAGGGAGCTACCTTGAGGTCCCCTCACTAGGCAAAGGGTGTTTTGGATGGATTCTCTGAATGTGTCCTGCTGGTGCTGCACAGAGGCTGTCCATTAGATCAGGGAGAGGAGTTTGTATGGCTTGAAACTGAAATCATTCCGCTGCTGGCTGGGTTACTGTGATAAGTCATACCCCTTAGTTGCCATCATCTTGCTGTGACCTTGCAATAGATTCTGTGTGATAGGACAACCTCAGTGGGCTATGAGCATGCTTGTGGGACAGCATCCCTGCAAGGGCTCAGAAGAGCTGTCCAGGAGAGCCCACCGTGCTGTGAAAGGCAAACGCTGTACTGCTATGCCTGTCCTGAAGGCACGGAGTGCTGCAGTGGATGAGCCTGTTCTAGAGAGCGGTGTGTTGGGTTGTGTGGCATCAGATCTCCCTCAGGCTGTGCTGGGGTTTGGATCCAGCTTCTTCATATCCGGAGTGAGTGTTGCTGCTACTCGTCCTGGGCAGTGGCTCGTCTCCTGCAGCTGCTGTGGGCTTGTGAATGGTGTCTGAGTCAGTCCCATCCAACTGTTTCTTACTGCAAATGGCTCTAGTGGGACAAGCCCACGAGGAAACCAGCAGTTTTTGTATGTTACTTCAGGAGAAATCAACATCTGGGATTTTTTTGTTGGTGACTTTTTTTTTGGTTTTGTTTGTTTTTGGTTTTGTTTGGGCTTTGGTTTCTTGGTCTGTCTGGGGACTTTTTTGATCATTTTAATCCATCCAGTGAAGTCATGTGAAACAATCCATAGATCCTTATGGATAAATTGCTGCCATAAAATGCAGCCCTCTAGCCAAAACTGGTTGGACTCTGTTCTACCTCCCTCTTTCTTTAGTGAGGCACTGTACACAACCATAAAACTTGCTGTCCTGCCAAGTCCTTCACTTGTATGTGCATACACACACTCTCTGAGTGCCACTGGCTGTGTTACTCTCCAGCTGTCTTCTACATTGCATCTCCGGCTTCTGCAGGTAAAATGTCCTTTTGACATTTATATCAACATACTAAAAAATAGGAGATTAGTGTCAGGTGCAATGGCAGCACATAAATTTAGGCTAAACTCTGTGGAGTGATCCGACTTGTTTTGCCATTTGTTTGTAACTCAAGTTGGAGAGCTCTGAGTAGTAAAATAGATGAAAGGTTTGGAATACTCCTGCTGTTGAGAACCTGCAAGCCAAGGCATGTTCGCATTCCTCTAGTGAGAAAGGGATGACAACTGAAAGGTGAGACAACTGTCGTGAGGGTGCAGTCTTTGAGGATGAGTGAAATCCAGTTGCGGCAGGGAAGATGCGGATTGAGACCAGGGCAGTTGAAGAAATAGCCAAGGGAAGCTGCAAAACTGTTATTGCTTAGAGGGAGAAAAAAATAGGGTGAGCTCAGGTGTCTACGTGAGCTGGCTCAGGGCTGGAGCCTTCGCTGCTGGCATCTTCTAGCCCAGCGATTTCATTGTTGATAGATGTGAGTGAAGCTGCAGCTTGGCGATGCTCCCTCTTGTTGGTGTGGATATCCTGTGTGTCATCCCCACACAGCGCTTCTGGGGTGGGGAAAATTCTCTGCAGGAAATCTGGACAGTTACTGGTAATCCCAGTAAAGAGGCATGTGCTGGGAATCGTAGACAAAGGCAGATTAGCGTGAGTCACAGCAGACTCACTCCTCTTTATAAAAGCTCTGCAATAAAGGTGCTTTTCAATTAGTCTCTGTTGTGCGTGGCTGTAGCTTGGGGGTTGGGATTTTTGAGGTCACTGGATATACTTTCTGCATGTTTCCTTTTTTCCCTTTTTCCCATGAAAATGAGCTTTGATAGTCCAATGTAGTTTATTTTAGCACATCCCTAGCAGCTGGTGCTGTTGACTTCATAGCACTGTCTCTTACTAATAAGAGCTTTGGCACTTATTTCTTGGCCAAAATGATTACCTGTGGAGTTTCATTTTCGCAAGCTGTTTAAGCAATAACCTAGTTGGGTGTCTGTCCTGACAGTTTTGCTGAGCCTAACTGGGCATAGATCTGCATCCCTGTTACCTGCTGGGATTCCGATATATTGATTGTTGCAGTGCTTCTGTGATTTCGGGCAGGTCCTGATTTGGAAAGCAGAGGTGTGGGCCACATCTGTGCTGGAAAGTGATCCTGAGCTGACAAGGATGTGCAGAAAGATCAAATGAATGGTTACATGGTCATAAAATCTGAAAAAAAAGATTGTTGGGGCACAAAAATCCCAGGCAGCAGAAGTGAGGTCTTTTGAGGTCTGGAGAAGACAGTGCTTTGTTTTAACCCATGTAAGAAGGCTTTGCGTATTTGAAAACACCTTTCACAATGTTGAGAATTACTGTTCCTTGTTTTCAGATCAGGGTGTGTATTTGTTTTGTTTTCAAGTTAGTCATGTGCCTCAGATTGTGTTTAAACTGAATCTTCATTACTAAAAATGGTCTTGGAGCCTCACCACCGGCATTTGGTGCCCCAGTGGTGGCTGTTGGTGGCCCTGGTGCATTTCTTCATCAGGCCCGGTTGGCCATAGAGCTGTGCTCTCCCAGGGGTGGGAGAAGGAACAGCGGTAACTGTTGGACCAGGAAGTCAGGAACAGACTTTTTGGTAATAGTTAAGCTGTGGGTGTGACAATTATCATATGCAAGAAAAAAGGCTCTTTTGTTCGTAGGTATTAATGATTGGTATTATGATATTGACACTTCATATCTGATGACATAAACATCAGAAAAATTATGACCATCATGGTCAAATGATGTGGAAAACAAAACTCCAGGCTAGGCTGGAAGTGGTTGTTTCACTTTCTCTTCTGAAAACAGCTCCTTTCCAAAGAGTGAGGAAGAGAAGCAGCGCTGGGTGCTGGGTTTGCTTTACTCTCTTCTTTTCCCCACCCTGTGGACATTGCCCCTGTGATTGTTCCTTGTGTGCTTAGAAGGTCATTGCACAAGGCAGTTCTTAGCTTCTGTGGCAGTCTTTTCTTGGTTTTGTTGTATGTTGTTTTTTTTTTCCCTCAGAAAAACCCATATTGAAAATGTCTGCAGGAGCATTTCTAAGGGAGACATGGAGGCGTCAAGTAGTGCCGGCCATTGGAAGAGACTAGGGCATTCATTGTAGGGTCAGAGGACTGTCCTGTCACTTAAAAGCTGTAGGAAAGTTACTCAGTGAGTAGGGTCTCGCTAATGGTATTAGAGGGTTGGTAAACTCGTTGTAAGTGCAGAAATTTGGCAAGCCTTGTGGTGTTTGAGATATTTATTTAAAGCCTTTGATCCCCAAGGCAAATAGGTAAGGCAGTTTCAAGGGTTTGCCAGGTCTTTAGTCTCCAAGATTTTGTAGAAAAGCTGGAAAATGGTTCAGGACCAGCAAAACTCAAATAAAAGCACAATGGAGTATCTCTGAATGCACTCTTCTGCCCTTCTCCCATTAGCAGTGAGATTTTTAATGCCTGGTGTTTGCAAACCTGGAGCTGCTGTGTTCCTGGTGTCAGGGAAGGATGGCAGCCCGTGCCAACTGCTCAGTCCCTGGGTCAATCTAATCGGGACAACAGAAATTAGAAAGGAGTAGCTGAGCTACTTTCTAAATGTGAAATAAGTAATGCCAGAGAAGCTCAGCTGGTCCTACACTAATTTCTGCATCGTCTGTGCTGGACTGGAAGAGCAGAGGTGTTTTCTGTCCAACACCAGAGACTTATGAGAATGTGGATGCAAGTGTTCCTTCTGATGATGCGGCGTTGGTGGGGATGTGTGGGGAGACTGGTGATGCTCATGTGCTAAAAACAAAGCAACAAAACCCCTCCCTTCATTCTTAGCTTCCTTTACAGTCTCTCTCCGTGCAGTGGACAACATCACAGTTACGATTAAACCGAGACCTGGTGTTTCGCTAAGCTGTTGGATTTGGGTTAAAAATGTCATCAGGTCTGAACTCAAGATAAAGCCTGGGGAGAACGTGACTTTTACCTTCAGTTGTAGTACTCCAGAGAAGTATTTCATCATGGAAATTCAGAAAAACATTGGTAAGATACAGACTTTTCATTATTCAGCCAGTGGCGATTTTCCCCCAGTAGAACCCTGTACTTTTTTTCCTGTTCTTGTATTAAGGTATGTCCTATAATCTTGGGTAAGAACTGATCTTTGAACACATAAATAACCTTGAATTACTGAAACTATGCACATTAAGGATGTATAAGGTTAGCAGAATTAATGTTAACTTGGCTGTTTCAGAAACAGTTAAATGATGGCTTGTTGCATCAATTCCTTGCGACCTTCCCTTTTCCCACCCATCAAAGAAACTTCTTTCCTGTCAAAAGCACTGCTAATTATGTATTACCCACATTATTTGTTGAATGACTTGCTTATGTTTATAAGGTCAGCAGAAACATGGAAGACATGCATGTGTTTCCTTATTTTAATGGTTATTGATTGGTTGTTATATTTAATAATTATTGAAGTCAAGAAACCAAAAATTGGCAGTGTTGTTTGCACTCATGATATTTCTTCTTTTAAGTTGGAGCCTAGACATAGATTCAAGTGCTTATTTTTAGTGTCCAGTTTGAAATGCCAGTTATTTAGATTTTTCAGAGAAAAGTTTTCTAAGTTCTCCCTGCAGAATCCTGGAGTGGTAGTTGTTATTATTCATCACTTCTGCAAAATCTGGGACCTGGGTTGTTCATCAAGGAAATGAAGATGAAGTTCGTGGCAAGCAGTGAAAAATTTAAAGATGATTTCTCTGGGCTAGATGGGATAAAATGATGGGGTCACTAGGTCCCTGATTTCTAGCTGTCCTGAGATTGCATTTCTCCCTTTTGCTCATTCAGCATTCTGCTTTGTTCACTAAGTATCTTTTAAGTTCTTCAACGAGCAAGGTGGGAATAGTAGAGACAATGAATCCCTTCTGTTAGACAGCTTGACTAAAGCAGGTTTATTCTGTCTACTCTGGGCTAAGAGTCCCATTGAGAGGTGGGATGTGACTGGGGTGTAGGAGTGTCTTCAAATGCATTTCAAAGTACAACCTAAAAATTGTGAAAATAACAATGAAGGGGGAAGTGTCAAACTCCTTGTTTACTTGAATGCTTCTCAGAGTGTGTTGTGTCTGTTCTCTCCCTGCATTTAGACTGCGTGTTAGGCCCCTGTCCCTTTGGAGAGGTTCATCTTTACCCACTGGGGCTACCTCGCCTGAACAGGACTTTCATCTGGGACGTGAAGGCGAGTACAAAGGCTGGACTTGAATTGAAATTTTCTACCCCATTACTGAGACAGGTCGAACCAGGAGAGACGTGCCCAGATTTTGTTAGCTACAACATCAACAGCTGTATTGATACAGCTACAGTCAACATTGGCACCTTCTGCAGGAATGGCTCCGTGTCTCGTGTCAAGCTGCTGGGAGGAGTTGTCATGTCCCTGCACCTCCCTTGGGACTCTCCTGTCACCACCTCAGGCTTCAACATAGCTAACAGGGCTTCCATAAAACGTAAGTACGTAGTAGTGTTTCCTCACCTGCAATTGCCTCGTGTAGATTACGGCACAATTATTTAAACCTTTCTTCTAAGGTGACCTAGTTTTGGTGCTGCTGTCTCTAACTCCCTTCCACTGCATCTTTCTAATCCTGCGTTCAGTTTTGGGCCCCTCACTCCAGGCTGGATATTGAAGTGCTGGAGCGTGTCCAGAGAAGGGCAAGAAAGCTGGGTTACAAGGGTCACAAGTCTTGTGAGGAGCAGCTGAGGGACTTCTTGTTTTGGTGTTTTCAGTGAGGTGAGACTAGACAGCATAATTGGAGTGAGACAAGTGAGTTCGTTGCTGGTTGCAGTGTGTAGTTGGGTTTGCTTATTTTTAAATGAAGTTGCCTTAACTTCAGGAGCCTCAAACCAGTGCCTCTCTCAGGAGAGGACGATGGGAAAAGAGGAAGCAGTGGCTGGAAGGCACATGAGGCTACCTAAATACAGCTCTTTGTTTCAACCTGCCCAGTAACAGAGAATGTTGTGTAATAATATCTTTAAAGTATCTGGAGTATTATATAGCAATCAGTGGATTACTTTGTGATCTCATAACAGACCCTCTCTGGGAGGTGAGGTACTCGAGTTCTTCAGTCGCTGCTGTCCGTTACAAAAGGAACCTGGTCCAGGCTTGACCTTCTAGAACGTCAGGTTTTTGTAACTCCTGACACTCCTCACAGTTGCACATCACCGCTGGAGTCCTAGAGTGGGACCATCATCTCTGTGCAGCCCGCCTCATGCTGACAAGAGCCTTCCAGGCTTGAAGTGTTTTACACAGCCTCTGTGGCTCACATGTGTATTTTATCGTGTGTATTTGTAGCTCTGCTGGTGTGCTCTTGTTAGATCTGGAAGGTTTTTGGACAGAGAGCTCTGTGCTGGTATAAAAGCTCCTATCTTTTGTTTCCTGAAATCCAGCGAAGCAGAAGTGGTTGTCTGATTGTGTGTCTGCTCTTGCAAAGCCAGGAGCAGACGTCAGAGCTAGGATCTTTCAAAAAAAAAAACAAATCAAAGCTCCTCTGCCCACATGCTTGAAAGATGAGCCCACTAAACTGAAAAGGCAGTGTTCATGTATCCTAACCCTAACCCTTTCTGTAATTGAAGACAAAGCATCAATTCAAGTATGTTTTAGTCTGAGGGGTTTGTAACAACCTAACCTGTAGCTGAAGTGGATGATCTTGCTGTTAAGAGACAAATACTGTGCTGCCAGGGTGCCTTCATTAATGAAACATTCATTAATGTTTTGTATGGGTTTTTTCCCTCCCATTTTAGGGTTATGCATTATTGAATCCATTTTGAAGGGGGAGTCTTCAATCACCCTGATGTCCCCAAACTACCCACTGGGCTTCCCAGAAGACGAGCTTATGACGTGGCAGTTTGTGGTTCCCTCTAACATGAGAGCAAGTGTCTTTTTCCACAACTACAGCCTCTCCAACTGCGAAAGGAAAGAGGAGAGGGTGGAGTACCACATCCCTGGCTCCCCCAGCAACCCAGAGGTGTTCAAGCTGAGCGACAGCCAGCCTGCCAATATTGCTGGCAGTTTCAACCTGTCCTTGCAGGGCTGCGACCAGGATGCCCAGAACCCAGGCATTCTCCGCTTGCTCTTCCAAGTCATCGTTCAGCACCCACAGGTCGATGAGAGTAAGTACAGAATCACACAGAATCCTGGCATAGTGGGGGTTGGCAGGGACCAGGGTTGGAGATCATCTCGTCCAACCTCCCTGCTCCAGCAGGGTCATCCAGATTGGGGGCACAGGATCGCATTGTCCAGGTGAGTTTAGAATCTCTCCAGAGAAGGAGACTCCACAACCTCTCTTGGGCAGCCTGGGCCAGGCTCTGACACCCTCACAGGAAAGAAGTTTTTCCTCCTGTTCAGATGAAACCTCCTGGGTTCCAGTTTGTGCCCCTTGTTCTGTCTATGGGCACCACTGACAAGAGTCTGGCCCCATCCTCTGGTATTTTTTTTTTTTTCCCTATTTTCTTGCCCCAGATTCCAACTAGCTTAATGCACTGACTTGTAAAATAACAAGAGTATTTATCTAAAAGCAGAAATAAAAGATCTGGCTAGGTAATGAGCTATGGAGTTCATGATTTATCCTCTGGTTCCTCAGCTCTGGTCTTGATACATGGTAGAGCTTAATAACCAAGGTTAATAATCAATCACCTCCTCGCTGCAGAGGAGCAAGTGGAAGAAAGTCCACACTCTGGGATACCACTGCATCAGCAGGAGCTACTTGGAGGCTTTCTGGGTCATTGTAGAGGGAGTAAAGTTTAAATGGCCTGTACATTGGAGTCACAGATTCAGGAAAGGTCTGTAGCATCTCACTGCTGTAATTCTCAGTCCTTGTCTGTCCAGCCTGGCTCCATTCACAAAGAGCAAATCCTCCTGAAATTGTTGGTCACCATATGCTTGCTTGCTTTTATTGTGGGCTGCATCTTGGAAGCTAGACAGAATGAAAACATTGTGTTCAGTTAATCAGCTTAATCTCCCTTCTACTTAGGAAAGCAAAGAAGAATGTTAATATATTAATGACCAGTAGAGAAGCTGATAATCACCTAAAACATAAAAGCCAGGTTGTCATCTATTGAGTGAAATGCCAGTAATAAACTGCTTGGATTTAAGAGCCACAACAGTGGCTTCTCTAAGGATATTTTAGGATTTCATGAGTGATTTTGTAAGTTCCATCAAACTTCTAATTCAGCCCTTGGGACAATATTGAAGCTTTTACTTTAAAAAAAAACAAAAACCAAACAAAACCCAACAAACAAACAAAACAACCCACAAAAGAATAATAATAATAACAAGCAAACACCCCAAAAAAGCCATTTGCAGTGTGCAAGTTAAACATGGCTGTTTCTAAACATGCATTGCTGTCTGCATGTTCTCAAAGCTTCCTAAACACCTAGGTGTTCCACAGCTGGCTGTGGTGCTTGTCATTAAATAAGAGGAAAATGCAGCTTTTTAAGCCAAAATAACTTCTTGATTAACTTCTTAATTAACTTCATGAAACCCTCCCTGTGTTTAACTGCTGCAAAAGAATCATTCTGAAGGAGGAACCTTGCGGGAGAAATTCCAGGTTCTGTGTTGGCTATGCAATGACTTGGAGAAGTCTGTTTGACCTCTGGCATTTTTTTTAAAAATCTAGTTCCAAGCAGGGACACCTTCCTCTAGATGAGGTTGCTTTCTTTAACACCAGACATGTGCCTTGTGTCTCCTTCCTTGCAGGGGTTCTGCTTTACTCCATGCTTCTGGGCAGTAATGGCTGTAGAATGCTTTTTATTGCAGATGTCACCCATTTGGTTGACTTGAGCAAGGAGAGGAACATGACAGTAACGATACACTTCGAAGGGTGGCCTGGCCGCACCCCACTCATGTCTGACCCGATGTGCCTCATCTGCAAGGACCCTCGCTCCTGCGACCGCATCTTGACTTTAGTGTCCGGCGCCATCTACAAGATCTCCTTTCTGTGCAAGGACTTGTCACGCCTGAGGATCACAGCTGAAAAACACATAAGTATGGCAAAAGGGGCTTGAGGCTGTTTCCTAGGGAATGGCTTTGTGTCCTTTTCCCTAGTGGTCAGCCAAACCTTCGCTCTCACTTGGGCTTTAAATAGAGTTTAGTTGGAAACCAGGCATTGTCCAGCTGGGAGATGGGTACAGTGAATCTGGAGATGACCTTGTTCACTATGTCATTCTGCCTTTAAAAATAGAAACTGCTTAGCTATTCCTGTAAGGGAAAGGACAGAAAATGGCACCTGAGAATCTTCTCACTGAAAACTGCAAAATATGGAAACTGAGCAGGAGAGCCATGAAGAAAATGCAGGACCAAGGTTGCTATCAGGAGTGTGTCTCATGCCACTGATGTGTCCCCTTGGTATTAGGATTTTCCCAAGTGCTTTCAATTCCCATTGGAGAAAGAGTTTTAAAGTATGTACCCGGACATTGGCTGGTCTGCAGCACCATCCCCATCAGCAAGTGATACAGCAAAAGGAGTGTCTGGAGTGACGGATTTGGGATGTGTTTGTGTCTGTTGGTTTCTTTGGTGTCCCGCACCCTTTGAAGGAAAGCTCTTTAATACAAATGACGCATGCTTGGGTATAGGTTACTAAGAGGGCAGTTGCTTCTCTGGGTTTGTAACACAAACCTGACCGTACTGTGTGTTTGTGCGCACGCTCTGCTATGCAGGAAAATGTGCTTTTTCTAGATATTTGTAAGAAAAATACAACCTTTGGGCCTTGTTTTGGCAATTGCAGGCTGTGTCGATCCTCGGTGGTGTCAGAGGAAGATCTATTCCCTCTCAGTGCCCAAGGCTATTACCCAGTTGCCGATTCGACTGCATATGTTTATTTGGAAGCTCTCAGCTCCTGATCTGCTCAACATAGAAATTACATCTCCGTCCTTGAAACTTCAGCAACACGTCCCAGAGCAGAGGTGCAACACAAGCTACAGCTACGGCATTGTCAGTGCCACGCCGGTGACAGAGTTGAATGTCGGCGTGTTCTGTCCTGGTGGAGCCATTGAGAAGATTCAGATGAGGAATAATATCACCATATCCTTAAAAACATTTGGTAAAGGATTCCTCAATGAGTCCAACCATCAGGATCTGAAAATGTCTTTTGTGCCACATATTAAAGGTAAGGTGGTGGTTTGTACTCCTTTGCTGTACAGTGCTGGATCTCTCACTGCGCTTGTTAGAGCACAGATGGGTAAACAGAAATAAGAGTTCACTTCTTCACAGCCCAGTCCTGGAGCTGACCTGGGCTGATCTTTATCTGAGTCAAAAAGATGGCTTATTCTTGGAAGAAGGAAGGAGCTTTGTACTCCAGGTGGTAGATAGTTGGTTGTGGGAAATTCTGCAGCTGTATCTGTGCTCACTGTGATAGTAACTGATATGGAAGAGGTGATAGGCTGGTAATGACACACAGTTGGCAGTACAAATTTGCTGGTCACGGGTCTAAGTGATACTTTTTTAACACCGAGAAAGACCAAACATGATGAAAGAGAAAACTTTAAAAAAGCAGAAGTTCTTCAAAGGTAAGTTTTGCTTCCTTTGTTCTTTTCTGCTGCTACAGATGAGTGCAGTTTCACCGTGAGCCCAGGCCCCAAAGCTAAACTTTACTTGCAGACTCCCAACTGGCCATATGGCCTACCTCCTTATGTCTCCATCTCCTGGTACATCTCCGTGCCCAGCAAGCGAGTTGGCCGCCTTGGGTTCTCCAAGGACCGCATGGGCATTGCTTGTGAGACAGGCCGGGCCTATGTCAACATCAAGGAAGAGGCACCAGGAGCAGAGGAAACCGTGCGCCGGGAGGATGAGCTTCTGCCTGGACCCCGAAATATGTACCATGACTTCTGGGTCAACATCTCCAACTGTAAACCTGTGGATAAGAAGCCGCTGACTTTACAGTTCTGGGTGACTTTCGCTGACAAGCAGACAGGTGGGTCCTGCAAGGTTGTGGTGGTTTGCTTTGCATTCCCTTGGGCCGACAGTGATGGGTGCTGGCCCACCATGGGTGGGAGTGTTATGAGATCCCCGCCTTCAGAAAAAACTCCTTCAGAAGCCTCCAGGAGTTACAGCTGAGTACTTCTAGAGGCTGAGGAGGAAGAAGTTTTTTGGAATTTTTTTCTTTTTTTAATTTTTTTTTTTTTTTGTCACTTTTACCTTTTAAAACACACAGGGCCTTTTTTTTTTTTTTTTTTTTCTTTTTTTTTTTTTTTTTTTTTTCTTTTTTTCCTTAGCTAACACATGGAATTTCTGATTGATTTTATGGCCTTTGGGAAACCCAAGGTCAACACAGCTTGTGTATTTCTGAGCAGAAGCTGGTGAAATTTAACCGTTTCTTTTCTTGAATCCTTCTCTATCTCTTTGCTCTTTTTGTGTCTCCTGCTTATTCAGCCAGAGGCGTGTGAGATGCTGCGGGTGAGTTTAGCAGTGCATGAGCTATATGGGCCTCTTGGAGGTGGGGTTGGTTAAGTTTTTTGGCCATGCTCCACTGCTAGAAGGAGGAGTTTGCTGTTGTTTGGCCTCCGACCTCTCACAAATGGTTTGTGTTACCCTGAGCGTGGCTCTGAAAACCCTGCTCTGCAGGCAGCTGGTGCACTTACAAACTCTTGAGGAGGTTCGAACTCTGATGGCTTTTAGGAGAAAGCTGGATGTTAAGTTTTTCTTGCTCAGTGTCCTTGTACCTTGTCTGCTTGCAGACCTAGGAGTGATACTTGCTGTGGTGGCCGGTGCTGGAGTTCTTGTGGCTGTTGGCCTGACCGTGTGCTGTGTTAGGAAAAAGTAAGTTCATAATTTGCATGTGTAACTTCAGCAGTTCAAGAAGGTGTCCTGAGGGAACTGCTGGGCCCTCTGTTTAGCTGGTTGATGTGGATTCCTGGAGCTGAGGCACAAGGCAGGCAACAGCGGTGGAAGCTGTGCAACTCCAGGAACACTGTGTTACTCTAAATTGACTGACTTGAAAGTAGAGCAGCACTCCTGGAGTCATGTGTCTTCCATCGTGGTGCATTGCCCGCCTTGGCACAGGCACAGGCTTGGAGATGACCTGGTTCACTGTGTCAGGCTTGGTGAGAAGCACAGGCTTCTCGCTTCACAGTGAGGTGTTGATTGGACTTCATCAGCAGTTCCTGTGGAATGAAATCATAATGAATGTGGCTGCTGCATGTGTGCCTTCAGATGGGGCTTTGTTCAAACACGCTGTAAACTCACCCAGATGTACTAGGAGCCATCTTTCATCTACACAGCCTCCAACAGCTTCTCCTGGAGTTTGCACATTAAGTGGGAGCATTTTTCTATGAAATGAGCCACTGGGGAGGGAACTAGGTTGTGCAAAGCAAATGTGCATGGGATTACTCATGCACTTCAGCAGGGGCTGAAGTCACCATAGAATCGTAGAATCACTTTGGTTGGAAGAGATGTCTTAAGATCATGGAGTCCAGTCTTTACCTCAGCACTGCCAGGTCCCCACTAAACCATGTCCCTCAGCACCACATCTCCACAGCTTTTAAACCCCTCCAGGGATGGGAACTCCACCAGTGCCCTGGGTAGCCTGGGTCAGGCCTTGATAACCCTTGTGGGATAGAAATTTTTCCTGATGTCCAACCTAAACCTCTCCTGGCACAACTTGAGGCTGTTTCCTCTTGTCCTACTGCTTGTTCCTTGGGAGATGAGACAATTATATGTAATTTCAACAATTTCAACTCTAACAGGAAGAAGAAAAGCCAGAATCCCATGGTGGGAGTGTACAACACTAATGTGAATACCCAGGTGCCTGGGAAACAAGGCTTGTTCCCAAAAGGGAGGAAAAACAATGAGTCTCATGTCTATGCAGTTATTGATGATGCCATGGTCTATGGGCACTTGCTGAAGGAATCCAACGGCTCAGTTGCTCCAGAAGTTGACGTGTACCGGCCTTTTGATGGACCCATTGGGAGTTTGCCACCTTCTCCCCCTCCATTCTCCTTCAGAAAAGACATTAAACATTGTTCTGACACCGAGGAACCTCCACCAGTGACAGACACGGACCATGACACCTACACGTTTGCTCATCAGAAATCAGAGCAATCAAAGGACAGTGGAGATAAAAATGAAAAGAATAATGGAGATATGAGCATGTCCTTGCTGGAAGATAAGGAACAAGAGGGTTTAACAGAGTGATTTTTACACCAGGTATAGCGGTTTCCTTTGGAAATACATGTGTAAGGACAGGAGTCTAGGGGAAAAAAGCTGAAAAGGAGTGTTATTTTTAAATGCATTTTGAAGTTTTGTTTTGTGTGTGTTTGTTTTGGTTTTTTTAAACTGCAGCTGTCGATAGCTTTCAGTTTTACAGTGGACATCTGGCAAACTCCAAAGCAGTTGAGACGCTCCAGACCACACGCATTGCTGGTGCTGGAACTGGCAGCAAGAGGTACACTCCTGCTTTTTATTACAATGCCATCAGGAAAATTAATTCCTGGTTGCCAGCTTTAAACCATGGCAATCGCTGGAGTGGGTAGAGTGTTTTGTCCAGTATTTCCTCCTCTCAAGTCCTTTGTTCCTGAGTGTTGGTTGGCAGCTCTGGGAAGATGTCTACATTACCACCTCGGGGCAGCTCTGGGTTGCAGATGCCCGAGTGATCTGCTAATGCCTCAGTGAAAGAGGGGACGCCCCCTGTCATCTCCACCATTTGCTGCTGGAAAACTCACCATATTTAGCATGCTGGTGGCTATGTAGGTGTGGTGGAAGAGCTCCCTGCAAGGAAATCAGCACAAACGCTCGAGCTTGAGCTCTTCTGTCTCAGAATTAGTTACAGGTTTTCTCTCCTTGCCAGTGGATGTGGTTATACTGCCTGAGCCTACACCAAAGGCTGTATTTTCTTTGCTTTCAAAGTTTCAAAAGTCTAAAACAGTAGGTGCTTCTGTTCAGATGCCTGCAGCATTGACATTTAACAGTATCTTGTGCTTCTGGTTCCAGTTAGAGTAAGGATTCAGTGAAGAGATAATGAGGTGGTCACCCAGCTGCTGGCCAATGCTTTTCACTCCACCTGCTAGAGACAGCTATTTAATAAGGATTTTAAAAAGGGGTTGTTTCCAGCAAGTGGTTTATCTGAAATGTAATGAATGAGAGTCAGTCCTTAATGAAAGCCTAGTTTTTTATTGTTTGGAGGGGTTTTTTTGGTGGTTTTTTTTTGTTTTGTTTTTGTTTTTGTTTTTTTATCAGTCTGACTTTAACAATGCTGTTGAAATGATGGTGGAGACAGCTCTTGATTTCTAGTGGGACTTCAGGTGCCTTTACCTGATGTCACGAGGTGCCTTTCAAATTAATAAGTCTCATTTTTAAGTGGTGTGGCTGTCACACCCCTCAGTTTCTGTGCCTTTTAAAAGTAGAGGGTCAGCTCTTTGTGCAGAGGACTTACGGGTATGTGGATGAAGTCACTTTTTCTGTACACATATGGGGCTTGCCCAGGTGTGCAGCTGCTGAGGACAGTTGTGATTTTTCCTGCAGCATTAGACTCCGTGACTCAAGAATTTCTCTCCTAGTGCCTTATTGTGGCTGTTTCTTGGCTAGAGATACACAGAGGGGCCATAAAACTTCCAGATAGCATTGCACAAACTGACGTTAAACATATAGTGATGGCTAAAATGGAAATGTCTTTAGTAGAAAACTTACTGTTTACATTTAAAAATAAAAAGGTGGATTTCTTCCATTGTTAACTCGGCTGGATTGACTGTATGGTCAAGTGTGCGTATTGAACAGTGTATTTAACTGTGTATTCCATGAGACCTGTTGGATCACTGTAAAATTCAACATAATATCATATCTGACTCAGTTTTCTGTAAGTGTATATAGTGAACCACGTGTCAGCTAAAAGTACCTTTTAATTGTTTTGGGTATTTTCCTGCTTGTATTTATCACTTTTAACAAAGAAATACTTCAAAGTGTGCTGGGTCCTTTTAATGCCGTTTGAGAACTTAAGAAGATTTCTGCAATACTGAGATCTGTGTTTCTCGGGTAACTGAATTGCCACAGCACATTTTTTTTATCAGAGTAGTCCTGTTGGATGTTTGTCTGCTCCATGTTTCTCCCTTCTGTTGAACAGGAATGAAAAGGCTGTAAGAGAATTTCTCTAGCTCGGTTTCTGCAGTTGTTTAGATAAAATTTTTTTAGCTCACCCTTTTTCTAACCAATGGAAGAAAATGTCATGGAGGCTGGGCTGTTGTTCACAGCCTCTTCATCTTGGGAAGAAGAATATGATAGTTGTTGACTTGTGTTTTTATTTGTTCTGTTTTAACTCAACTTTTTGTTTGCCAACATAAACCTTAGTTTACACTTGTTTACAGTCTAAGGTTGACTGTCGTCGTGCTTATTTGAGTATGTTTAAAGAGTTCAGGCACCAATTCCAGTTCCCTTTTCATCATGGGAAAGTTGTGACTTAATTAAAAAACCAACCAAACAAAAAACCAAACCAACCAACCAAAAAAACCACCCCAACTCAGCCTCAAGTGTTTTGCTGCCTGACTGTTGCAGCCTTACCCTCTGCGATAGAAGGGGGTTCTAGAGTGGTTTGCTGGGATAATGAGCTGCTTTTCCCTTCGGCCTGTGCTATCTCTGACCCTCTGACAGATCCCCAGAATTGCTCTGAGATGAGCTACGGGGAGAAGAAAGCACTCCATGCACACTGACACAACGCCATTCCTTCAGCAAGCTATATATTCATGTTTATTTCGCATTGTATTGAACAGCGGAGAGTTTGGCAGTAGTGGCAGCCGCTCAAGTGGGTGCTCTGTGTGGGTATGGTTTCATCCCTCCAGTTGACTCCCACTTGATGTCTTGGAGGACTCACTATTGTGCCATTTGTAAACAAAGTGGCTAATGGAAATATCTTTCCTGGGGCTTCCCCCGGGCATCATGTCCTGACCTCCCCAACCTGGCCAGGCAGGGGAGAAGGCCTGAACTGGAGGGGTTGTTACTGAGCACGGGACTGCAAAGAACCAGCAGCCAATGGCCAGCTGGGGTGGCCTGCACTTCCTTCCCAGCGTTGCTGTTTATTTCCATTTATTTTATTTTTCTTTAAACCTTTTATCAGCAAAAATGGACAGCACATTTATATTTGCTGAGGACTGTGCTTGGACCAACACAGCCTGGACTATTTCAGCTGGGTTTCCGTTACTTAAACGCATCGGACGTGCTGAAGTGAGTTGTCCTGGTGTTTGTTTTCAATGCACAGTTGATTTTTAACATGACAGCACATTCCCTAAGCCCATGATGCTTGTAATTTACCTAATACTTCCTCTTGCCAAGGGCAGAGCTGACTGACTATGCTGCCAGTCAGTCTTGCTTCCCCCCAGGAGGCTGGAGCATAAATAAAGCTTCCATTTGGGCTTTTTTATAAAAGATTGAAAGTGGTGAAACTGGCTTTAGGCTGGTGAGAAGAGGACCACCTGAGCAGGGGAAGGCTTCTGGAAAGGACACCTGCCGTCTTGGTAGGTCAACCCATGCCTGGTACTTGCTGCTTTGTTAATGCAAGTACCAGACCAGTTGGACAACACATTTAGCAGCTGGTCCTTAACCAGTAATCCCCATTGTAACTCTTGCTGCAAAGCAGGAGTAACTCCTTGAGACAGGGCTCTGATCCTCACCAGCCTGAACGGGGTGCTGGGAGGAGCAACTGTCCTCCAACACCTGGCTGCTGAGTCTTACGGGGGAGCAAACCCAGGAGAAAGCTGGAAAGAGCTATGCTGGTGTGCCAGCAAAGTGCAGCAAGATGGGAAAGGCCACTGCAGGGGGCTGTTTGCCAGGCAGGGCTGCTGCCCTGGTTCTCTGCTGAAACAACCCCGCTGTCCTAATAAAGTCCCTGTGTGATAAAAAAAAAAAAAAATACCTATCAACTGTACCTTAGTGAGAATGCTGCAGCTGCCTCCAGGGCTGGACATGGCCAAACAAAATGCTCTAAAGCTCTAACCCAACAGTGAGCTGCGAGGGCTCTCTGTGCGGAGGAACTCTAGGGGAACACGCGTGTGCACATGTACACATGCCTATAGCTTTATAATCCTGCTGCCAAGGGGGAAGACCTGGGTGGTGGGTGGGGGCAGCCCCCACGCCACTACACGATCATGAACTGGCAGACATAGGGCAGCTGGTCTCTGCACCTCTTGTCGAACCATTTGCCAATGGCAGCCCCCGACAAAGCCGCGCAATTTTCCAGCTTGCCGCCGTCGGGCTGGGTGGTGATTTCGGTCTCCCAGTTCTTGTAGCGGATGGGGCCACCCGTCATGTCGACCCACTTGCCCTCTGCCGCCATGTCGTTGAGGCCCAGCCAGATCTCTGCCTCGGAGCCGATGCTCTTGCGCATGTATTCGTAGAGAGCGTCGTTCTCGTCCCCGGTCTGGGGGGTGCTGAGGGTGCCGCCCTGCGAGATGCAGTTTTCACTGGCCTCGTGGTATGTCTTCATCTCCGGAAATGCGAGAAAGCATTTTAGGTGAATTTTGGTGCCTTTCAGGCAAACTGAGATGTTAACACACAAACAGAACAAAAAGACACAAAGTGAATTGGTTTTTAAAGAGGGTGTCTAGGAAGAAGCAGCAGCAGCACACTGCAGAATCCCAGCATGGTGGGGGTTGGAAGGGACTTCTGGAGATCATCTCGTCCCAACCCTCTGCTCCAGCAGGGTCACCCAGAGCAGGGTGCCCAGGATCACATTGTCCAGTCAGGTTTGGAATCTCCAGAGAAGGAGACTCCACAACCTCTCTGGGCAGCTTGGTCCTGGCTCTGGCACCCTCACAGGAAAGAAGTTTTTCTCCCCGTTCAGATGGAATGTCCCCTGTTCCATTTTGTGCCTGTTACCCCTTGTCCTGTCACTGGGCACCACTGAAGACTTTGGCCCCATCCTCTTGCCCCCACCTTTTAGATATTGATAAACATAATGCAGTGGCCAAGATAGAAATGTCATTTCTCAGCCCTTCGGCAGCACAGGCATCCTCCTACACAGGGCACGGCTGCAGGGATGTGCCCTCCCCCTCCGCAAACTGTCAGCAAAGAGGGGCCTCGGGGTGCCCCTGCCAGGGACTCTGCTGGAACAGAATCACAGCGTGGTCCTCTGGTTCCCTCCCCGGCCTCGCTCCTCCCCAGCTATGCTTCCTCCAGCTGGTTTTTGAGGCAAGGTTGGCTGTGGCACTGCCAGGTAATTTGAGCATTTTGGAGAAAAAGTTTGTGATTTCAATTCAATCACCTTAATTAAACAAGCATAAGAAAAATGTCTGGTTTAATAGGCTTTGATCAGAAGTGTTGTGTTTGCAGAGCTTGAGGTCTTCAGAGGAAATTTCCACTTGCCTCTGATTTTCTTCTTAAGAATAGCAATTTATTACCATTTTTTTAAGCTTTAAGCCCGGCAAGTGCAGGGCACTCCAGCCAAACAATCACTAATCAGAGCCACGCTTTAATATCCAAACCAATGAATGTGAGCTTGGATCTAAAGCCTTGATTTTGCTTGCGTTCTTTTTCTTTCTAGGAGAAAATTCTCCTTAACTTGCATTTTCATCTCATTTCTGTTCATGTTCTGCAAATCCCTCTCTCACTGATGTTAGTGGAGTATGCACAGAATGATGACAGTTTGGCTGGAAAATGGACATTTTGAGACTGTTCTCTTGTGTATGTTCAGTGAAGAACAGTGGGCCTGACCTCCAGTGAGGTCCCCTGGGCAATACCATGGTATGTATGAGAGACTGGGTCACCAGTTCACCAGAGTTCAGACAAAAGAGTGAGCTACCTTTGACTAAAGCACAGAATGATCCGTTACCCATCCCTCTAACTCCTAAAGGCACAGGAACATCTGGCTTCATGTCACAGAAAGAACCACAACATTACAAATGGGAAGCTCTGGCACATAAAGGGGCTATACCTGCACAATTTATGTCATTAACTGCTCAAGGAGCTTCAGCTGCCTGGAAGAACTGCAGCAAGACCACAGTTTGCTTTGATCCCCCAACCTCCCTCCTCGTGATGGTCTCCCCATCACAGCACCTCTTGTCAAAACGCAGTTGCAATCGCTTTATAAGCGCCTCCTCTCCCAGAGCAAAAGCTGCAGCTTCTTCAGGGAGTCCTTTACCTGTCTGGAGCGCTTGCTTCTCTTTCAGCAGAGCAACCTCCTGAGAGATGTTGTCAATCATGGCCTTCAGGTCTTCAATCATTTTGAGGCTCACACCATCTGTTACAGAAACCACGGGAGGAGGATAAACATCGGCCAAGTCCCCAGGGGAAGGCAGCCAAAGCTGTTCCCATCATCAAAACCTCCCTGTTTCAATCATTACTTGGATTTCTCTTGTCTAGGAGCAGTAGGACCAAAATGTGACCAAGGGGACCCTTCTCCCAGGGCTGGTGAGTCCCCAGCTCACAGCCCCGAACTGTGCCATCACCCACCTCCCCTGGCACACTTCTGGGTGACACCCCCAAGGGGCAAATCCCACTTGCCCCCAAGGCATTGGGGTTTGGAGAGAATTTGCTGACCCACCACATCTGGAACAATCACTGGGGAGCAATTGGAGGGGGTGGGAAAGAATCCAACAGCGGGCAAAGCAAATCAAATGTGCTGTCTCAGCATTTCCTAAATGCTGTGGTTTGGCTTTTTCATGTAGAAACAGCACCATTTTTGTTCTGAAGCAGATCCAAATGTAAGCAATAATTAAAAAAAAAAAAAAAAAAAGAAAAAAAATACAAAAGAAAAGTAGAGAGAAAAAACTTGGCTTAAATCATAATTTTCTTTTCTAAGACTTGTGGTTTGGCTGCAAAGATTAAAAATAAATCAATCTAGCCAAACACCCCAACCCTCCAGCAGCTTCACCCTGTGAAGGGCAGGGGATGAGCTGGGGTGGGAGCACTGGGGGATGGAGCCATCCTGATGAGCCCCAGCCCCTGTGGATAGGCAGGCTTAGATGTGGCAAGGGGCTGGGGGCAAAAAGAAGTCTCATGGGGTACTTTTAGCACTTTCCTCCCTCTTTCCCCACTCGCTGGCATTGGTAAAAATCAGAAAAAATGTTCAGGAAGAAATGCTGGAGATTCCAGTAAAGGTCGGGCAGCTGAGCTGCCACGGGGCTGCCCAAAAAATGCCAAGTTGTTGGGCTTTAACTTTTCCCCACAGGAAACTTGATTCCTCCTTTGAAAAGAAATTCCCAAGCTGTCAGTAATCATTGCCACCAGGTACCTTGATTTTCAGGAAACCCCCTTCAAGGGCTTTTAAACCAGAACCCCATTTTCCTGTCAAAAAGGTGATTTTTCTCCCACCTTTTTGTCACCAATTGTTTACGAACAGCAGCTGCAGTGATACAGAGAGGAAGAGATTTCTCTAAGAAATGTATCCCTCTTCCTGGCACCTCCAGCGGGTGCAGTGTGAGCCTGAGGGGGCATTTTCAGCTCTAGAAAACAGCCACAGACTACAGAGCTGTGCAAGAAGCAACTCTGCTGTAATTTCATAGAAAGATCTAATAGCAGAAAAAGGAAAATTTTCTCAAGGATGGGATCGGACAAAAATAGCCACCGGGTGAGCGAAGAGAGCAGCCTGGCCAAGTGAATTCCTGGGATACTTCTTCCTCGCTTCATTCCAAGCAGGAAAGCGCCCGGCAGAAGTGGTCCAAGCCCACGCAATGCAGTTGGATACAGCAGGCAGGATTACACCAGGTTACAAGTCAAGCCCCTTCCTTACCTGCGTTCTGCTGTAATTAATGTGTGTGAAAGGATGGGACAAGAGCAAAAAACAAGGAAAAAAACCCAAACCCCAAAACATTAGGCAAAAGAAAGCAAAGCCTGAGCAGTAGGAGCTCGCAGACAGGTTTACATACACCCGGGGCAAGTGTCTCAAAATGAAGATCCGTGTTGATATTTAATGGATTCTGTATTATCTGCCTACTGATGTCTGCAAACGTGCAACAGCAGCCCGTCAGCTGCCACTTACTTGCTTCTGAAAAATGGCTGAGGAGGGCAGGGGTCCTAGAAGCAGAGATTTTAGTAGAGGAAAAGTTTGAGGTGAAGCCGAGAGGTACATGGAAACTGAGCTGTCCTCTGCAATTCAGACCAAGCTGTCCCATCACATTTACTTGGGGTACGAACCCACCATATTCTCACTCATTTATAGAAGGGCTACACAGACATTCCCATGGGAGGGAAAAATACACTGCATTACGTTTTTAGATGTTTTTTACAGGGTTTCATTAAAACACCGCTAAATGCCCAAACGACCAGGCTAATTGCATCCCCCCAAGGTTTCCTTCCAGGGAATGTGCCACCACCACTCCTTACCTTTCTTGGAAGGTGCCGGTTTCTGCCGGGCTTTGGCGTTTTGCTGGCAGGAGATGTGGGTGAGGGAGAGGAGGCAGAGGAGGAGGCAGGCTCCCCGGAGCACCATGCCGCTGCTGTCCGATACTGAGCGGACGTGGAGCGGCTCCGACAGCCGCCTTAACACCAGCTTGGATCAGAAATGGCTGAGATGTCCCAGAAAGCCGCCCGCTGAGCCCCGGCCAGAGGCAGAAAAGAGGCAGCTCCGGCCAAGGCTGAAAACATCCCAGTGGGTTTGCGTTTCTTAGCACACTGCTTGTTTTTGTTTAAAAAAAAAAAAAGGAAAAAAAATGAGGGAATGAATGTACTGAAAGCCTGCTAAGCTAAACACAAGGGAAGGCATAGCTGGAATGATTTCCTAGGGCTTTTATTAAAATGCCATGAGTTTGAGACACCACCCCTCCCCTGCAGTGCTGGGTCCAGCTGCCCAGTCCTCATCACAGGAGAGACAGGGACCTGTTGGAGCAGGGACAGAGGAGGCCACAGAGATGATTTGAGGGTTGGAACCCCTCTGCTGTGAAGCCAGGCTGAGAGTTGGGGTTGTTCAGCCTGGAGAAGAGAAGGCTCTGGGGAGACCTTTTTGGGGCCTTTCAGCACTTAAAGGCGCCTGTCAGAAAGATGGGGACAGACTTTTTAGAAAGGCCTGCTGGAAGAGGACAAGAGGCGATGGTTTTAAGCTAAAAGAGGGGGGGATTCAGACTGGATAGAAGGAAGAAATTTTTTACACTGAAGGTGGTGAGCCCCTGGGTCCAGGTTGCCCGAGAGATGGTCGATGTCCCATCCCTATAAACGTTCCAGGTGAGGTTGGCCAGGACTGTGAGAACAAAGTGCTCCAGGCATCATCTGTTAACCTTAAATCTTTTCTGAAAAATTCAGGCAAGATGCCATCCAGCACAATGTGAAACACCGGAGTCATAGGAGCACAAAAGATCTGAGATAAACAGGGACTGTGGCTGGAAAAAGAGCTGCCATGGATTTAGTTTGGCCACAGCTGTGGTTCCCCTGCCTCGCCGTTTTGCTGAGTAAGAAAAACGCTGCCTGACATCCTACCTGAACAGTGACTTGCAGGCCAAGCTTTTGAAGCCGAGGAGGAACGGGTTTGATTTTCACTCCCCTTTACCACACAACCCCATCCTGCTCAAATTTAAGCTAGAGAATACGTATTTTGGGGATTTACCATTCTGCCACCTGGACTATCCCAAAATGGGATGGAGCCCAGGAGGTGCCACACACACACAAACGCACACACACACATTCTCTCCTTTTGACAGTTGAGTAGTGTTTACGTATCCAAACTACTTTTGGTAACTCAGCGCCTCCCAGTTTTTCTTGGCCTCACATTTACTCGCCTGCCTCTGCTTTGATTCATGTCCTGCCAGGCTGGGGAAAAAAATGAGACGCTCTCTTTGCTGTGTGTGAAACAGATGGCTCTGGAGGGCAGTCCAGCAGCGATTCCTAATCACAGGTTTCTGGGTGGCTGAGACCCACCAGAGTGCTGCATTTCTCCAATTCTCCAGCTGAAAGAAGGGCAGGGCAGATTTCCATGAGCTCCTGAAGGTGCAACCAAGGGGACCTCTCCCTGTATCCACCAGCAGGTTCTTTGCCAGATGCCACCATCATTTTTCTTGAAAAAGAGAAAAATTAGAAGAAGCAGACTCAAAGAACATGTGTCTGGTTCTAACACCTAAGAAGTAAACTCAAAAAACTTAGGTCTGGCTGCAGCACTATTCACAGGGGGCTTTGTACCAATTCTGCCCTATATAAGCTGGAAGAAAAAAAAAAAAAAAAAAAAAAAATCCTTGATGTTATAAAAGCTCATAACCCCCCACGAACCCACCTGACAGAAGCAACAGGTCCAAAACAGAGGTGCTATGGGGAACAGCCACCTAAAAGTTGTAGGGCCCTGCCTGGGGCCCTGCTGAAGCCTGAGGCTGTGGTTCCAGGTAAATGGGGATATCAGTGGTTGTCTGTAAGCTGGCTCTTTGGGCACACACCCTGCTTTTGAGAGACCAATGACTCATGGTTCTTATGTAACGGAGGTAGGTGGGTAATGCTTTTGATTAGAGGAACTTAGTGGTGGGTAACCCTTTGATCAGAGAACTAACAGAACTGGAAGATGGCCGAGGTTTTGGCCACACAAAACCTTCCCCTTCGGGGCTGAAAGGGAAGCAGCAAACCTGAGCTAAGGAGGGAGGCTCGTACGCACATACAGCCCATAGAGAGCAAAGGAGCAGGCACTGGGAACAGGAGAGCAACGGCTCATTCGTGGAAGGGTTAGTGAGATGTAAAAAGACTGTAATTATGCCAAGAAACCAGGGGTTTGTCCATGATTTTTAAAATCTGTACAATTATGGATTTTACTGCCCAGTAAAAGCACTTTATACTGGTTTCAAGCCAAGTCTCCTGGTCAGACAGAGCTGTTAGCTCTAAAGAAACCGGTTTAAGATGAAAAAAGAGGGTAGAAGAACCTGTGCTTACGGAAACTGTCCCGGGGCCGCAGTGAAGAGGTGAGGAAAGTTTATGTGGCTTTGGGAAACCCAGCAAACAGGCTGCAATGCTGAATTTGGAAGGCTTTCCATTAGCACAACAGGGGCTGGAATAAGCCCACGAGAGGAGGCTGGATGTCCCTGTCAGCGATGCAGACCTGGGGGTTTGTGACCAGCTAGGCAAAGAAATGGGCAGCGAGATCAGAGGCTATTTTGATTTGGCTCCTAGGAAATGGGCAGGTACCACTAAGCTAAGGAATGAGGCAGCGCTGCCGCACAACGGCTGGCAAGTGGAAGGGTGGACTAGAGAACAGTATTCAAGTGGGTTTATTGAGATCAGCAACAACCAGACCTGGGTTGTCAAGGCTAGGTCCCAAAAACATCTTTATGTGCGGGCCCATGCAGCTCAGTAGCTCAGCCCCCTGGCTGGGGAGCAAGCTGGGTTTCAGAGCTCCACTGCCTCAACTAAATCTACTGTGAAGCGTGAGGATCCAGGTCTCAGCGGCACTACAGGAACCTCAAAGAAAAGGAGAGAAACAGTGGTGGACAGTAAAAAATATTCTGTGAGGAAGTGGGGCTAGCAGAAGAAAATCTCTGATTTAATTAGCTGCTGCCCAAACTTGTGCTGGCATCATTCCTGATTTCTACCAGCATAAACAACATCAGAAAAAGTTAAAATGGAAAGAGCTGAATCTATGGATCATTGTTTTTGAGACCAATCAAGAAGAAATGCGATAATGATTCAGGAAAGGGTGGTTTTCCTACGGACAATGATGGGGAAAACCAAGGAGTCAGCGCTTTGCCAAAATGTTATCCCCGGCACCAACTTTAGGAAATTGGCTCTGAGCCTAAGGAGGGGGCCTTCCCACCACATCCCATGGTGAACACAGCTCACATCCCTACCCCACATTTCCCAAGCGTCACAGAACAGAAGGATCTGCACAAAAGGAGATCCTCGGGCCTTAAACCAGACCTAAATGTGGAGAATTTGAGTTCAGCTGCTACAAGCTGCTCAAAATCCTCCTGTTTTCCACAGGAGCTGCACTAAAGGACTCACTCTCCCTTCCATTTGGAGCATGCAGCTCCTGTGAGCTAGGGCTAAATCTGCCCAACATTCACGTCCTGAAGTCAAACCAAGCCAAAGCAAAACTGTAGCCAAATGTCTAACACCAAAACTGGAGGAATTCCCAGTTGTGTAGGTTCACTGAGCAGACTGCACAGAACCACTTGTGTCGGCATCAGCTGAAGCAAAGCCACCATTTAAATGAGTATTTTAGGACTGGCAAGAAGACGGTGGCTCTGCCAGCTTCTGATCTTGTTGCCTGTTCTCACCTTTGAGTGACGCGTTGGCTTTCATGTGGCTCTGGGGGCTGAATTAGGGATTAGAGAATTTCAATGTCAGCCTCATGAATTCCTTAATTTTTTTTTCATTTAGAGACAAGTTTGTGCGATCAGACAGCAGGAAGAAAGCAACCCATGCCCTTCAAAAGCCTCATCAGATTAAACTTGGTCTCACTCTGAGGGGAAAGCAGAGAGGAGAAATTTAAAACATGACTTTTCAACCCATAGGTTTCCAACCCTGGAAATACCAAAACTTAGCATTTGCCAAAGCACAGCAAGAACATGTGGCGAGAGAGCTCCTCCAGAAGGGAGGACCTGCAGACTAGTGGCTCTGAGCACCTCCCTCGCCTGAGCACAACTTGGCTGTGCTCCCCACCACACCAGCTGGGTGGAGAAAGGCTTCTGTACATCAGAAAGTGGCTGAGATTTCATCTTATTTTTTCCTTTCTGAAGATATGAGCTAAGGAGCTGGAGTATCACACAATCACAGACTGGTAGGGGTTGGAAGGGATCTCTGGACATCATCTGGTTCAACCCCCCTGCTCCAGCAGGGTCACCCAGAGCAGGGTGCCCAGGATCACATTGTCCAGGCATGTTTGGAATTTCTCCAGAGAAGGAGACTCCACAACCTCTCTGGGCAGCCTGGGCCAGGCTCTGAAAGCAGCTATGATCTTCTCAATCTAAATCAGGGAGATCAAATCTGATCTAAAAATGGCGTGACATGAAAACTGCTGCTGTTACCCTGATCTTGAGAACTGAGTAGCAACAGAGACATTCCCAGTGCTCGTAAGATAACCACAGCCTTATTAGAAAGTGTTCTGGTTGATGAAATTGAGGTTGAAGCCATCACCAGGGAGTCATTAACAGCAACATCTTTGAGATCCTAATGTTGTTTTGCAGGAACAGCAAAGAAATAACTAGAAATGCAGCTGATCTGAGGAAAAACGGATGCAGCACAGCATCTCTGGGGGCAGATGGGTCCCCAAGTGCCCTGATGCAGCCGAGCACTAGCACCGGGAGTCTTGGACCTCACCAAAAGGAAGGGAGAAAGGGACTGGGCCCTGAGACCAGCCCCTGACAGCAGGTAGCAGGTGGAGCTGCTCTGGCACTGCTGAAGTGTGGTAAAGGAAAGGAGGGAATGAGGCTCTGGGTAAGGACTGGAGCACTCAGGTCTCACCAGTCACAGAGTTACTTCTCCCCTCCTCTCTGGGTCTGGGTGGCAAAGTAAACCAGTGCCACAGCAGGGCTGGGGAACATCTCTCTGCCAAGCAGGGCAGAGGCATCTGCTGAAGTGGAACAGAAAAGCTGGAGGCAGTCCTAGCAGAGAGCAGTAAATCCCACTTAATCCCTATTTACAAAGAAAATGCAGAAACTCCATATTATCTACATCAAAACAAGGGCCTGAGTCCCTCAGAGACTTGAATGCTCCAGGAGCCGGACAAGAAACACGAGCAAGCTCTGTCTCACACTAACTTGTCTTTACAACAGGCTGTGCTGAAGCAAGTTTTCCTAAAGCCTGAGTGCAGGTGGCACAGCCCCTCTCCTCCCCATTCCTTTCCCCCCACGGAAGAACAAGCTCCCTTCTCTTCCCCAAACCACACAACAATGGTGAACTGCTACAGTCCTTGACAAATGTTGGCTGATGGGATTCCTGGACTTGTTAAATGGCTGATGGGATTCCCGCGCTTGCTAAATGTGCTGTACATCGCCCTGAGCATAAACACAGACCTGGAGGAACATGAGAAGCAAACCAGACAGGTCCACTCTCCCTCTGCTGCTTCAAGGGGACTGTCCCTGTCAAACGGGCCTTCAGGCTGCGATACATGGAGGAAGACTAAAAGGAGAAGGGGAAAAAAAAAGTAAATTGCAGCTGGGTGCATTTTAGGCAACAGAAGTAGAAGCCTAGCAGGAGCTGCTTGACTCCTCATCTCCCGTGCACAGCTTTCAGCCTCTCGACACTCCCAGCAGAAGCAATTAATTTCTGGGACAAACAGAGAGCTATCCTGCTCTGCAGATGTTTCCTCTTAGTTCCACTGGATTTGAGTCAATGAAAACGTGGCAAGATCTGCACAGCAACACATGGAACTTTCCACCAGGCCAGAGGGGAACAGGAGCAGTCTCGTCTGAAGCCTCAGTTAAAATCCTAACTGCTGTTTTGTTTGGGATGGAAGGGAGGGGTTAAAGAAAGCTGAGAAAATAGAAATGGGCAGCACAGCCCTTAGTAGTCCTGAGAACCAGTCTCAAAATTTTCTTGGCAGATGTGGTACCAACTGGGAGAGATGTAGGCCCTTTACCCCTGTCAGAGCTTTGTTTACCCATCTGGGACGGGAGCTGGTAGCAACAAACCTTCAGGGGCAGCCAGGACCAACCAGCAGCTCTGCAACACTTTTGGCTCAGCTCATTATTTATGTCTCAGGGGTAGAAGCAGCCCCAGTCTGAACTGGGGTCACGCTCCACCCCACTACAGTTCCATGCCAACAGATGGGAGGTAGTGAATGTGGAAAGAACAGGACCCCTTGAAGACCTCCCAGTTCAAGCTGTGCCTGCTCACACAGCTACAGAAGACCTGGGGGACACACGCATGGTTAGAAGGGGCAGTCAGTGCAGGTACTCGCACCATGTCAATTGACAATGTCTTGGTCCCAAGCATTCTGTACTTGAGGAAGCCATTTTTGTACACACAGTGGCTCCACGGGCTTGTGCTGGCAGCAGACACAGATGCTCCAGTACCAAGAGCCTCTTATCTTGAGCACACAGCCAAGATCTCAGAGCTCCATGTTTCTGCCACCTTTAGTGGGAAGTGGAGAGGGAACACACCTATATTCACTGCCGTGGAAGTGTCAGTGAACACAGCGAGGCTTCTCCACACCTTCCGGCTCCCATAACAACCCATTTTAAATTCAAAGGAACTGGAGAGGGGACAAGCAGCATCTTAAATGACATAACTTGCAAAACTCTTGAGATCCTTCAGCTGGAAGGCTATGTAGAAATACACAGTTACTATCACCTTACAAAATTCACTGACTCTGGACAGCCTTTGGGTACCCAACCACAAATCTGTAGCAAACCAGGCAACAGCTTTTCAGAGCATGGTTGTAGTTTAAGACTTGCAGTCCTCCTTTAGATTAGCCATTTTCTGCAACATTTGACAACACGTGACTGAACAAAAATTGCCTGCACTATGTTTAAGGTACTGTAAATGTTCTTTCTTTTCTTTCTCCATTCTTATAAGTAGCTTTGAGTGGTGAGGAATGGATCACAGCTGCTGCAAAGCTGACGTCAGGTTACTCTCTGCCTCACACAGAATAACTCTGCAGAGTGATTAAAGATGATATGTATAAATATTGTCACTTCTTGGCTGTATTGCTACATAGCACTATCGTAACCTCCCTAACCCATTACTTAAGGTACTGAAAAAATCCCACCTCTTCAGAATAGACATCTTGGGCAAATTCTGTGGAACAATTTTTTTTTTTTATAACCTGCCTGCTCATTATAGTCATGGCTACACATATCTGAAATACACAGTAGTACTGCAGTCACCTGGAATAGTTAAGTGAGTGAGATCTAAGAAAAAAAGATTTGAGGACTTTTAAGTACTCCTAGCCAGAAGGATAAAGGTACTGAAAGAAAAATTATCCTTTTTCTATATACAAACTGACCAGATTGCACAGTCGATTAAAAACAGTTTTGAACATTTAATAAAAACCTCATCCTAGAAATCCAACTTTCTGCCGTGAGCTCCCCAAACTCTCTTCTTCATCCAGAACCTTCTGAAGGGCTATGTGCAGTGACTTGCCTACTCTCTTCCCCGTCTGCAAGGCAAAGAAAGCAAAACAAATCTGAGACATATGCTTATTAACAGGAAGACAACTCACACGGAACGCTTCTGTTTGACAAATACTTTCCCTTTAACGATTCATATACACCAGCTGGTGTAATAAAAACAGGCTTTTAATTAAGAAAAATAAAGGTGCTGGAAGTTTCGTTTGAATTCGATTAAGTTTGGGGAGAATGTACACCTAAAGGCAGTGCTCCCATTGGTCAGAGAAGTATTCCAGGATCATTAATACTAGACCTCTGCACCGCTGGACCACCCGGGAATACAAATGAAATTCACATCAGGCACAAACACACATTCAAACTAGCTGGCACAGGCAACACAAACCAATACGCTGCTGCCACAGGACAGGAGACACCTGACCAGCAAAGCAGTCTTTATATTAACAAAGTTCAGTAAACTCTTCTGAACATGCTCAGAATCAGCAGAGCAAATTTAGACCAGCTCAACAAGCAATCGCGTGGCCAAATAAGCCCAAAATGCACACTGGCTGCAGCGCCACACCAGTCTGCAGGCAGATCCTTCATTATGAGGTGCAATCCTGTACTGTCCAAGGAGTTAACGGAAGGTTTTCTTTACAGAAATAAACTCTGGCAGTGGAAAACCACCAGGATTAGTTCCAGTACCAGTCTCTGGCCTTCCTGTGTGCTCAACTGTACTGTGGAAGCTGCAGGGCAGGGGAACATTGGTCAGTGCTGAAATAAAGATCTTAATGCAGCCTATTAGAGCTTTCCCTAAATGACCTGAAATCTGACTCCATACAGAGGTGAAGAGACTCCACCTGTGCCTAAAGAGCCAAAGAAAGGTTATATTAACTGAGTTTATTAGGCCTCAGGTACTGCCACAATACTGTCACCATCTTATTCCTGCTGGCCTCTCTTATGGATTGGATCAATAACTCAGTAAAAAAAGCCTAATGTTGGCAGCTTCCCAAAACTTCCCCATGGAGCTGCCTTCCTAAGAGCTATGTCCTAAAACATCTGTTCTCTAACCAGCAGGGATAGCCGAACACTCGCTGACTTGCAGCCAAATCAGGAGGAAATGGAGGTGCTGAGCAAGGGTTACACAGCTCCTCCACTGGACATTCCCAGGCCTCTTTGTTTTTCTTGGTATCCTAATTGGGCTGCTGAGTTTGAGGCATGGACAAACAGATAATCTCTGACTTCCCAGAAAACATTCTGGTTTCTCCTGATTATCTTCTTATTTAGGGCTTAATGTAGAATAAAGCTTGTGATCAAAACAGAGGCTCTGATCAAAGCTTTGTTCAGATAACTTGCAGAGACGCTGGCTTCTACTGTGAATCTGTAGCTGACTTATGCATTCATCTCTTTTTAAGAACCCTAGACGCAGAACTTCAAACCTTCCAAGACATTTTGGTTAGAATTAAACTCAAAATCCATCAAGGAAGCTGCATCTGCTGTCCTTGGGAAGTTTAGTTTCTTCAGGATGCCAGATTAGCAGTAACACCCCTCTGCCTGGCTAAGGGGAATAAGTGACATCTCTGAATGCAAATAAAAAGCCACTGGTACCACCACGATTAGCACTCAGGACTGACATCGTGAAACAGTGAAGGACCATATATACTAAGCATGTAATTTCCATTTAAGACCAACTGTTTTCAAACTTGGCTCCCGTTTCTGCATTCTGTGCTACAGCCCTGCTGAAATTAGCTTTGGATCTCTAGGAAATGGAGACAGTTTCAAGTATTTAATCTTCATTCTGCCCCAAGTGCAAAACTCATTTCTGCCTCATGCTCAAGGCCAAATCCAGGCATGAGAATTTATACGGGAGGACAGATTTAAGAAGAGCCTGAAGAAAGGTTTAAAATGGAATTCTTGTGAGGATGTGAACATCCAGATACTAGTGCTTTCAGGGAGTAGGAGCAGATCAGAAATCAAATAAAGGAGCAGAGGAAAACAACAGTAAAATGAGAACAGTAAGCCTGTCACACAATAAATAGTTGTGCTAGAAGAGAACACTGGGTACCAGCAATTCAAAGCACCATCTTTACTTCTGTAGAGAATTTACCATTTTATAAGTTTGTCTCTTTCAGTCTTGAAGGGAAACAATGAGAGAGAACAAGTTCTTTAAAAAGTTTATCAACTCTCAAAGTTTATAAACTCAAGGTTTATAAACTCTCAAAGTTTACCAACTTAAGCTTTAGAGTCTCACAGCTGTGAAGTACTTGACCGAAACAAATATGAGTCCCATACATTTCAAGCATCTAAAAGCTTGACACCATCCATTCATATTTGATTGTTTCAAACCTTCAGCAAGTCCCCTGTGCACCTAATAAAAGCACCAAGACCTCTGCTCTTAAAAGTCCTTTGTGTAGCTTTTTATATACCCAAGTTCCAGTTCATCCAGCATTACCTGAGAGAGTAGCTGTTGAAAACTCCCTTACCTCCATCATTTCAAAAATACTCTCGGGATCCAGGCTGCCTTTCCCCACTTTCTTCAGAGAAGTGAGGGCGCCTTTACTGGTCACAGAAATAAGCAGACTGGCCAGAGAACAGGCTTCTTCCTGAAGGGTGGCATCCACCACATGCCTGTATCCAATCTGTAAGTTAAGGACAAAATGACGTATTATTTTGCAGCCCTCTAAGTTCTATTAAGAGTTAAACTGTGAGTGATACCTCTGTTACTTATCTGCAGCTTCCCATCCCTGTAGCATGTGGCCTTTGGTAGGGGTCAGAGACCAGCTTGACAGGTAACTAATCAAATCACTAATTTTTGCAATGAAAAGTGAAGCACCCAGCAAATAAATCTTGTTAGCTGTGTGCTGTACGTGGAAAAGGAAACCAAAATCCTGTTTGAAAGGACAGGACTGAACCCATGAAAATGGAGTCCTACCCCCAGCAGCAGATACTTCTTGTGCAACTCATCATTACACAACCTCTGAGCCTCACAACAATGATCATTTGTTTTAACATACTGAAGTATCTGCTGCTCTACACATTGAGCAAGGAGTAAAATAAAAAATAGCTACTCTTCTGCACACAAGAAGAATGCATTTTAAGAATGCACCGTAGAATCCTGCAGGTCAGAGGTGGAAAAGTGCCCTTATTCAGTAAAAGTTCTTAATTAAGAGGCCAAAGATGAACAAATATATACACAGTGGACACTGGCCATTGCTGTCTAGGGAAAAAATAAATGGCAGGTGAAGTTAACAGATCTGCAGACTCTACATAGAAGGACAAAAATTTGTGGGGCTTACTTTGCTTAGCGTGACAATGCAGGGCACATCATCCACATTAAGTCGAATACAATCATAAGGGTCATCAGATAGCTCGATCTCTTTAGAGCCTTCTTCATCCTCTGAAACCCGCACTTTGGGTATTCTGTGGAAACAAAATGTGCAAAATCATTGCCAGAACTGTAACAAACAAGATGTCATACAGTCCCAAATCCAGGAGGTGCCCTTTCTTCTAAAGGAGGCTAATGTTTAGGAAAAAAAAAATCCAGAATGTTATCAAATTATTAACAACTCGCTCAGACTAGGAAGAAAACATTTTAAGTGGGAAGATATTTAGGAGAAGATCATCATATATACATCATTCAAACTGTTAGAGTCTGAACTGGTTTTTACATTTTCTTTAGAATTTGCACAAATGATTTCTGAACAATTACTTGTACATCTGCCTGGATGCACCGGAGATAAATTACTGAGACTGAATCCTCTTATACTGCGGTTCCCAACCTTGCAGACAATGGCAACCTCACCAGAATTCCGGCAATTGCATTGCTGGGCAAAGCTGTGACATCATTAGCAAATACAAGTATTAAAGCTGTTCAGGAAAACACGACACTAAGGAGACTTGTGGTAAAGGGAAAAGATCACATAAGTAAAACCCTCTCTCATTAGCAAGGTGGGAAGATTGGCAAGATAGTCTCATTCTTTTGGAAGGTAGAAGCCTCTGCTGTTCTAAGGGCACATAAATAAAAGCAACCCCAAGCAGAAATCCAAGACATGCTTTCTTCTCAATACTGAATGATGAGCCAGACAGGCTCCTTATCAGCAGAACATACATCATATTTGTGACAGCCATTTAATCAGAGCTTTACAGGATGATTTAATGCCATTTTCTCAGCACAATGAATAAAGCAATTTAAAACAATTTAGTAGAAGGTGGTATCTCAAGCTGCCAAAACCACCAACATCTTCTATCCCCTTATTTATCCAGGTGCCCACTAGGATGCAGTGCTGACTTTGCTCTCCTGGCCAGTAAAACTCCCACACAGCTCAACTGCTCTACTCTCGCTTTTACACATTTGCCCTAGAAACATCCCTAAATATCCCTAGAAAGCTAACTTCAGTAGCCATGCACAATGTAACCACAATCTGGTTTTATGGTAGCCCTTCTACAGTAGCATTCTGTTTTATAACTAGACTCTGGAGGTTACATTCTTTTATGCATCCAGTTCCAAATCTCTTTAAAAAAAAGGAGGAGATAGGAACTGAATGAACCACCAACGCAAAGTGATTTTTGTTGTTCCCTGGAAGAGTATTTTAGTTATTTGTGGCTGAGAGTCCTGGAAGTGAGGCCTTCACAACAACTAACCCTGCTTCAGTGAGAACAAAATTCCCTACAAGAACACTGGCCTGAGCCAAGCTAAAACTAAAACTTTCAGTAAGTAAGCAGAACAACTGTGATGTGTACTTTTTCCTGAAATTAAACTCAAAATGCTTTGTAATGCATTGGAAATGCATCAAAGCCTATTTTCAAATTCAAAATATCCCATGAAAAATTGATAGAATAGTCAGAACCCTCAAGCTATATAGGACAATGGATAACATTGGACAATGGCCTAGAAAAGAAGTGTATATGCCAGAGCAGTGTTTAAAAAAGGATGATTTCAATAAAATATGGGAGATTAAGCAATTTTTTACTCTATCCTAAAACAGCTATGAAACCAGAGCAAGGTTTGGTCTGCAAGGAAAGGTTGTCAGAATTAATACCTGAAAAATGCCTGTAAGGAGCTGTTTTGTCCAAGAACAGATGAGGGAGGTACAAACCAGAACCACCATAGAGGCAAAAAGACAGTTGACCAGACACAAGCATCACAGTGGTAGAAAAAGGAGGTATATGCACCCAAAAACTAGGCAAAGCGAGCGTAGCACAAAGCATTTCCAGATAACCGCAGATTTCCTCTCCTGGCTTATGAAGATTTATCTTAAGAACTAGCTGCACATGTTTACTTTGCAACTTTTATTTTTCCTATTTTGATTCCTGAAACTAATCTGGGCAGAAATCTGTACAGCAGGACTCAGTCGCATAAAGAACAATGCTCTCTTTTTCTGCAGGCTGCAGACCCAGATTGCACAACTGCAAAACCAGCTCTACCCTTCCAAGCAGACATCGGTTCTGCCTCTACCATGCTGCCCAGTAAAAACCACAACATTGGATTTACTTAGCCCTAAAGAAAAATGTGTCCAGAGCTATTGTAAAAACGGTCAGAGCAAGATTTTCCGGATGAAGCTGAGGTTTTCAAACGCCTATTTGAATACCTAAACATTTGTAGCTTCAAAATAAAAACAGCAGCTGAGATCCCTGCTCTTGCTTCCAAGGCTGCAGTCAAGGCTGATGAAAAACTGAAAACACTTAAAAGAAAAACCTGGTTGTAAACAGATTATGAAAGGCAAGTAAGACTCAAAGACAGACACACATGTCAAGCAGAGTTCAGAACACTTAATCTGAAGTGATCTTCAAACCGACATCTTGTCTTGCTTGGATATTAATATTTTATGGAGAGTGGGCAGCTGCTCTAAACAACCTCATGTTGATCCGAAGAAAACCAAGTAGGTACCAGGAGAAAGGCAGAGGAATAATGGATGAGGAAAACAGGTTTTCACTTTGAATTTCACCTCCTGACTTGCTGAGCTTGTACGAGATCAGACATAAGAGCACTCCCTGCTCAAAGCAGGGCTCTGCATTATGTGGTACTTTTCCACATTTTGATTTGATATCCAACTTCCACCCACCATCTGCAGGTGCTTGCGCTCAGATTAAAGATTATATGAAGGATACATATTGATGAGTGTCAGAAGAATAAAAATAAAGCAGACTCATCAAAACATTTACCTCCTTCATGTTACCCATGTTCCTTAAAGCTAAAGACTTTAATTTTTAAAATGTATTTAGATTACTTTTTATATGATCTTCTCTCTCTACTCAGAATGAAGATTCTGGTTGCAGTAAGAAAAAAGACCTAGTTATCTTGTAAATAAAGTACACGCTTCAAATCTGCAAAACAACTCACATGGGAGCAACTGTTTTAACTGTACGACTGCTGCCTCTGGGCAGCTCACGCACAGACAGAGGCATTTCTTCCCTTCGGCGTACTGTCAACTCCTCTGTGAGGTGTTACATTTGAGATGGTGTTTCTTAATGCTACAAATAAACCTACTGTTAAAAATTATTGTTGAGAACTTCATTAACACGGGAAATTTCTCAGCAACGTACATGTACAAGTTGTGGTCTGAGATATGACTGTCCCCTTATCCCCTTTTAAGGTGTTTATAAGCGGATATACTATCTTGAAAAGCACTTATTCCTCTTCCCTTTGCATTTACTTTCCCAGCTCTAGTACTGTGCACTGATTCCCTGATGAGTAAGCCAGAACTATACTGGTGATTTTAGCAGATCTCTAATTCACAGCTAAGAACAATTTGAGATCCACTTTTAAAACATTTATGCCTGTAAGAGTCTAACTTTTGTATGTTCTCCAGCTATTTTTGCTACTTAAGTTTTTTAGCAAAGCATTCGCTAGTTTCTTTCTCGAGGGTGCTACAAAACTCTGTATTCCCTTTCAGCTATTTAACATTAGAAAAAAAATTGCTGAATGTTACTACTAAAACACACACAGAGCACTTCCATCATTCATTCTACTATATTTTGTTCTTCCATTCTTTGGATAAAAATGCATGGGGAAAAGTTCATTTAAAGATGTGGCATTTCACCCTCTCACCACCATTTTCCCTCTTATTTTTAAAAAAGAACTCCAAACTAACAGTTCATCAGAAAGACCATCAGAAGTGGGAAATCTGCGCTAGTTACAAACCAGTAGACACATTGACTTATTCAGGAGCATCACATACCAGTAAATGCTTCTTACTTTAAACTCACAAGGCATCAATAAAAGGCCTCCAACTACTTGCAAAAAAACCCATATGGTCAAGACAATTTCTTCTGGATCTGGCTACAGAACAACAGTTATATTGTGAACCTGATGGTACATATAATGCAATAGGATACCTGATTATTGCAAACTAAATTAAAGTACATTAGCTCATGTTACTTGCATGCAAATGGACCGCCTTGGATCTGAATGCAAGCTGCCTTGGGTATTTCTTGTGTAAATAATTCAGCATTAAAAATGCTTAGCTCACAGATAGCACTGCTCTCCCACTTCCCATGCCACTTCCACTCACACGAAATGAGATCTGTGCTTTACCTTGTGTTAAAGAGAGCTGCCTTCACTGCGATAGAGATTGCATCAAAGAGGTTCCCACCACATTCCAGTAACTGGGGAGGAAAACAAGAATCTCTTTAGAAGAAAGCCAGGCTAGCGCCTTTTAAACCAAGTCTTTACTGTACTTAAACCTACTTGAAAACTAAGGATCAGAACAGTTTTTTTAAAAAAACAGATCTGTCTTTAAAGCCTTCCTATGAAAAGAAACAGCAGATAGGAAATGCAGATTTCAGCCAACTGCATTATATATGCAAAACAGACGAGTTAACTCACTTCGTGATAAAATGAATGATAAAATTTAATAATAGAACCTGAAATGAAACCACCACTGTTACTACTCTTCTTGTGCTAAGGCTCCAAATTAGACTATGACCAGAATACTTTTTATAAACTCACCACATTCATTCTTTGATGTTAAACTAAGTCAATCCATTTTCTATATTTTATGTCAAAGAAGAGTCTTTTTTAAATGCCAGCTGGACAAACCCCACTGGTAGAATTGTTTTCAAAGAAGCAATGCAAACTGTCACCAAGAACATGGCATGAAGAGCTAGTTCTAGAAGAGACAGCTAAGACACATCATGACTTGTTCCCTATTCTTGATGGAAAAGGAGTCATCAGCAGGTTTGTCTTGTAGCTGAAAATGCTCTAAGGAAAACCTGATGTCCGAGTCTGCTTGGTGAGAACACCATTCTTTGAATTGACTCGGGTGGAAGAAGTCTAGCTGAGCTTCTTCCCAGGTTGCTCACAAGAAGAATGGCCAAAGAGAACAGCAGCACTACACACCAGATAAAGAGGCAGAGCTCCCATAACCACTGACAGCCTCTGTAGGCTGACAAGCAACTCAGAAGTGTATTTGGCCATAGTCTGGTGTCAGCTCTCTATTTCTAGACTGGCAGCTGAGGGTGGAGCTTGTCACACACATCCCCAGCAAGCATTTTACACTGCCACAGCGAGAACGTGCGCGTGCTTCTCCGTTACATCCATCTCTTCTGTACGATGAGAGGAAACTAAGTTTTCAACACTGATTGCACTGAATGTTCTTCAAAATCTGTTTAAGAATGAGATACACTCTTGCACTGGGAGCAAATCATAAATCAGGTACTCTGGAAAGACAAGTTTATTTTTATGAAGACAGACTGTACTGTTGAAAAGGAATGACAAAAAGTTGGGATAGAAAGTTTAATACAAAAGTGATCAGATTATTTCTTTGCCGACAGCTGCTGGATACAGAGAGGTTAACTTGCCACTTTCAGTCATTACTGGATTTTACTGGGTAACACAATAAGCACCACAATATCTTTGTTATTAAAACACAATAATGCCCGTACTGCTGCTGAGCTTACTGTAAAGCCTCATCTGTGTGACAGTGGCGCCTGCAGGCGAGGAACATAGCCTGGATCATGCACGGTACCACAATTCCTCCAAAACCAAACACTCTCTTCTCAGCTGAAGTACCTTGTACTGAGGTCTCCCCCATTTTTATTTTTAAGGTCTAAGAAAGTCTGCACAACTTGTGAGTTGTGGGAAGTGAAGGAGCCTTTAAAATTCTCAAAAGCAATAGGCAAATGAAAAGGTTATTGAGGATTAGGAAAAAAGAAAAAAATCACTGTAGACCTTGCCTTATACAAAGAAGCTTTTCCTCCAAAAGCACAAATTTTTAACGTCAGGGTTTTTTGGTTTGTTTGAAATTGGAGGGCAATAGAAGAGATGAGGAGATCCTCTGAGGGATATAACAGAACTTAACGCACCCCCCCCCCCCAACAAAAAACATACTGTGATGGGGTAGGGAATGAAAAGATACTGCATATTCAGATCCTCCATGCTTAGCACGGCCGGCTGCTGAGGCACATTATGTGGAGAAAGCTATACAGGTATCAAAAATACTATAAAAAACAACTAAAAGCTTATTTCTGACATCAAGGACTAGCCCGTAGGTCTGCACCTTTCTGGTGTGTGTATCTGAAGTTATTTCCTTTCCAATCTGACTGGGCAGAATTTATAGCGCCTCCCAAGTACACAGGCCACTAGAAAATAACCAAGAGATGCATTTAATCCTTAAGCTGCATGACTATTCAGAATATACTGTCTTCTCTTTAGAAGCTGCACATCTCAGATGTTGTTTACACATAGGAGCTCCATATGTATGCTTCGATTCAAGCCCGTTTGGCTAAATTTCTGGGATTTTGTGTTTTGGAATGAGACATTTGCAAACAAGCACCTTCCCCCCTGACCACAAGGCACCGGAATATCAGGCTTATGATAGATTTAAGGCTTATTTTCCCTCCAACTTAACTATGCAACACAAAAAGCAATGTGAACAATTTCCAGGAATTCTGAAGGAAAACATCATCCAAAGGTCTCTCAATAAGCACTGTTACTATATTTAGAATCTACCTCTCTCCAGAGATGACTAATACAACTTGTACCTTACATTAGCACAAGTGTCATACTTGTGCCATGGACTATTAAAATAGAATCCTATAGGAATGATTCAGCAAGAACAGTTTCAGGAGAATCTGTAAGTATCCAGCACCTACATCAAATATATCATGTGATTTATGTGTTTAGAAAAGGAAATAGTATAATTACCTCAAAAATGTGAAAATACAGAGGCCTATATTGGCACTGTAAACAAAGGTAAATGTGAAATGTATCATGTGACATCGGTCTTCAGGTTCATAATTTGGTTACAACTCATAGCATAAAAATAGCAAGACTGTTCTGTGTAGACAATGGACAACCCTTCCCTGTGGACAACGGACAAATCTGTCCAGGAAGAATCAAGTTAATGACCAGTTCTGCCCCACACAAAAGATATACGGAACTCCTGCAGCAGCCAGCCTCAGGAAAGGCTTTGTTTATGCAGTGTTTAGGCCATGTTAAGCACTACATTGCTTAAATCAGCACAGCATTTAATATTCTGTACCTCTGCTTGTAATTACCTAGTTGCTGAAGGCCTCAGTGTGATTTCACAGAACTAACACTTCATTCTCCATTATAAACTCTGCTAAGCCCCAGTAAGCCAGTGACTAGGGCTGGTAAAGTGCTCAGCAGTGGTAGATATTTGATCACTCTGTATGCGGACAAAGTCACAGTATGTACCATATCTGCTATAATTAGTCTAACGCTGCTGGTTTTTAAATACCTAATGGACTAATTTGCACATTTATTTAATCCTTAGTCTAAGTGTTCCTGTTTTGTTTAACAAAACCCTGTTTGGTTTGGTTTTTTTCTGGCAACTTGGCTTAATGTTTTGCAAATCATTTCATAGGCACTAATGGACTCCTGCGGGTAAGATCCCTCAACATATTTTCTGTTACAAATTGGACAAAAAGAAACTCAACTTTGGACCAGTAAGAACTGGAAATAATGCTCAGGAGAGTCTGACTTGCAGATTCCCATGACGGAGTGCTTTAAATACAGCATAGTTTGGCAACTGAGCTGGCTGCATGCACAAGCTTTATATGCACACAATTCTGTTTCCATTTTGTAAAGGGAATAAACATTCAGTTTCTCCTCTACGTTCAACACAACATATACAACTTCCATCAAAAAGTGCGGAGGCCAAAGATAACTTCTGCCAACAAAGTTTCTGTTTACTGAATTAACACTGACAATAGTGCAAAGAGGTAGTTCAGCTAGGTTAGGGCTATCGTACAGCCAGGCCAACTTACATTCATTAGAACCATACATTTGCCATTATATCTACCTTGGAAAAAAGTTTTGCTTTCTTTAGTGTCAATTTCCTTGTCAGTATGGGATCACTGATTTTTGTCCGAGACAGACCTGGAGCATTCAGTGTTTTGTCAGATCAGTGGAGCAGCGGTATCAGTAAGTGCAAAAAAAAAAAAAAAGAGCAAGCTGGAAGGAGCGATTAACTGCTATAAGTAGATTCACAAGAAAATGGCCATCCATGCTTAGATCACAATATGAGAAGGTTTTTTATATGAAAAGTCAGTCAGCACCTTGAAAAGCCTCCTTGAATTTTGGTTTTCATTTCCTTACTTACCAATACATCAACATAGAGAATCCAGCAGTGCTCTCGGGGATTAATACAAAGTGATTTCAAGTCTACACTGCTCTCGCAGCTGAATACTCTGTAGAGGGTATTTGCTATCTCTGCACCAAGTTCTTCTCCTCCCCGGCCTTCAAATTCAGGAGTAGCATTTGCAGAACTGGATAAAGAAAGAAAAAAAAAAACCAAACTTTCACTTCTGAAGCAGACAATAGCCAAAGAACATTTCTTACACATAAATAATTAGAAATATCTAAGGATTTATTTGTACAAGAATAAGCATCCTATCTATAAAGAAAATATTCCCAGTTTGCATAAGAAAATGTCTTGATGCAGAGAATGTATCTACATTTTGATATAATCTCTGACACAAATTACATTCTGCTACTATTTTCAGTTCCCAAGTTACAATCTAAAAGTTGGTGAATTCTCTCAGGGATTATTTCTTAAGCACTCTCATCTTCCATCACCTCAACCCTTTCAAGAATAAAGTGAGAGAAATCTGTGCTAATTCAGAAAAACTAACAAGATAGCCTGCTATACAGTGGAATGTTAAATTAATAAGATAAGAGGGTGGCTAAGAAGAGAAAGATGTGATGATATGACAAATAGAATATGCATTTTTTTTTAAGTGACACGACTGCCCGACCTTAATTGGCAATTTCTGTATTGAGTGTACCCTCTGCTATCAAGCCACTTAAAGATAGCAGCTCATTATTTTCAGCCAGCAACTGCAGCTAATGAATAGCAGCAACTAAAGAACAGTTTTTCCAGAAGGTATCTGACAAAAGCATGTGGTCTTCACACCCCTGATTCCGACAGAATATACTTTATGAGCAATCATGCAAGAAAGTACTTGGGTGCTGAGGCCTTGTACAGACCTAAGAAAAACATTCTAATAATAAAAGAAAACAAGCTTAGAAAAAATATCTCCAAGCACAAAGAAAAAACAAACAAACAAAAACCCCCAAAATAACCAACCAAACACAACAGAAAACCACACCTCCAAGTCACGATGAAAACATCACAATGAAATAGAGCAGAAATATCCAGGGATGTATGTACAGCAAAATAACAAAAAACCATTCTGAACCCAACCTCTGGTTTATCGAGGGGGCAAGAGCATTCTCAAGGACCCAATCTCCTCCAAATTTATTTATCAGAAACCCTTCACCTTTAAAAGAAAACCCCACAGCTAAAGATCATTTTATCTAGGTATGACTTAAACCATCAAGTGAGCTTGTATCAACAAGACTGCAGAGCCTCTAACCTTACATATAATGACCTATTATTATTCTTACCTATATGAATTACCTCACAGTAATTCTCCCAACTTGTTCTTTGGCAGAACTGATGAAAACTCAGAATGCTAGGAAGAGCTACTGGATTTTACAGCAGTTATTTGCTGATTCTATAAACAGACAACACTATACATTCTTTTAAATATAATAAATTACTGCCAATCAAGCACAGCTCTATGTTTCCAGACTACATTTGCCAAGCAAACGAGCACTGCAAGTGTGACACACAATATTATTCATAGTTGTACTAATATTAGACACCAATTTTATAAGATAGGCCTGTTTCTAAGTATAACTGAATTCTGAAAATATGCTGTTGGACCTTCAGGTTGTATTAAACAAGGACTTACCCATGGAAGCAGCTTTTAGGCAAGTTAACTAGATCACTCTGTTTAAACCCTCCTGTTTAAAGTATGGTTGCACAAGCTTTACGATTCCTACAGTAAGTTGAAAACAATTTTACAAACCTCAACCTAGACCTCATTACTATTTTTAAACACAAAGTTTCATCTAATGTTGCAGTTTTTAATTATAAATGGCTGCTTTCTTTGAGAGTGAGTAGGAAGACTCAACTGGAATATCACTGCAAGTTTCTCTGCATCTTAATTCTTTTATTATTTTAACACTTCAGTTTCTTGCAGTCTAAGAGAAATAAGGAAGTGAAGTTAGCAAGGTACTGTGAGGTAACTACATGGTAAATGCTGCCACCTACTGATCACGGACTATTGCAGTAATTTCCACCGAGCAGAATTTGAAAAGGGGCCCGTCTAGCATACTAATAAGAGAAAACGCCAAAGCATTGCTGTTATGTAGCACAGAAAGAACTTACAGTGGCCAGGTAGAGAACAGAATTTCTATTCCCAAACAGAATGTAATGTTAAAGACTCTCAAAATCGCTTTTGTGTCACTCTGCATAACAATCAGGACTCCTTGTAAAGCTTAATGATGCTACTACCACAGATTGTTACTGAATTTCAAACCCTTTGCTGTTACCAGTTAAAATCTTTCTCTCATAGGTAATTACTTCCCATCTGTTGCTCAGGCCATTAATATTCTATAATCTACAGTCTAAGTAATGATAACAGAGATAAACCAGTTAATTAAACAGAAGCTTACAGCACTTTTCCTGGTAGACAAGGGCTCTGTTACACAGAGGATATTCTTCACTTAAAGCTGTATTTACTTGAAGCAACCCGTAACAGATTTCTGGTTTTGCACCAAAAGAAACATACAGTCATTTAAAACTGGTTTAGACTCAGCAGTAAGTTAGCCATCTTGCTACTATTCCACTTGTTCGGAAAGCAGACAGAAGACATCAAGTTTATGACGTATCTGGACTGCCAAGAAATAGAGAGAGATACCCGAATGCAGGTCCAGATGCTGACTCACTGTCTTAGGACATGGACCTGTTCAATGATAATTAATTTCTAGTATCAGAAAATGATGCCCCAAAAATAAATTCTTCCAGAGACTTGCATTAAAGTCTGTCTCAAAATGGGACTAAATATGCTTCTCAGATTTTAGGTGAAGTACTCAGAGCAGGATGAAGAAACATGGAATTCTGGAGTTGAGAATTATACACACCATCCAGCAAGTGATTACTTTCAGCAGTACAAGAAAATGACAAAAGTTTCAGGAAATAAGCATTTCAAGATAGCAAACACTGCAGTCTGAGTTTTTATTATTAATTTCAACAATATAAAAGCCAAGTAGAACATCAAGGAACTTCACCGGGAGCAGCAGTGTATCAAACTATGCTCAGTTCCTACCACCCAGTGGCAGCATCTCATTTCCCGTTGCAGACAACGAGCTGCCTCCCCTTCACACTTTGTCTTTTGCATCTTTCTGGGGGCTAGAGGTGACCTTACTCTGGTGGTACAGGTGTGTGAGAAGTTTCCTTCTAGCTTCCTTCACAATTCGAGCACTACAAAGGCTGTACAGCTAAGGAATAGTCCATTTGTAGCACAAAGCCAGGAAAAACCAAAACGGTTAAAAACAAATACCATTTTAGTTAATGAAATACCGATTCACTGATAAATAACTAAATTTTCTAATTAACTTTTGCATCAGAAGTTTGCAGTGATGGTTTTTCTTTTTTTTTAAACAAACAGATTTGTACAAAACACACTTTAAATCTTTAAGAATAGTGAAAGTAAACTCTATATTGGTCAAGTCTTTTCTTCTATATTGGTCAAGTCTTTTCTCCAGGAACACTTAATTTTTGAAAGATAATTTTTCTGTTCTATCATTGTAAAAAAGACAACTGACAACGGTAGTCATGACATCCTGTTCAACGCACATGTCACCGAACCATTACTCTTTTCCAGCTGCAGCGATGCTAAGCAATTTGGGACTGTTTTATTCAACGTGTTTTCATTCTTTAACTCCTAGTGCTTTGCTTATTTTGGGTTTGCAGAACCAGCAGAAAGTTTCTGAACATTCACCACTACTGAAACTGTAAGATAACTTGTTTCTATTACTCAGACCCTTACAGGAGGATAGTGGAATAAAGGTATAAACTTCAGGAGAATGTTAAGATCGATTAGTCATTTATTACAAATATTGGATGGATTTCCTTCTCTTCTAGTATACTAACCAGTCAACAAAGAATTCCAGGTAACCTTCATCTGGTTTCTCTAACTTCGGTGTCCCCATTTCAGCTTTTACACCCACCAAGATATCAGTGTGTCCCTGTTAAAGCAAAAACATATCGTAGAGCTGCAATTAAGAGTCACGGAACTACTCATTTCATTTAAACGCCCACGGTAAGCTGACATTCCTAACTTTCAGTTACTGGCACTGATCATTCTATCAGAGTGAACTTAAAATAACCTTAGTTTTTTTAAAAAGGAAAGGCTTTAGACAGACAGTGTTGTCTAAGAAGACTCTTCAGATCATTACCATACCTATTAGCTTTCTCACTCTTAAAATGCACAACTCATTCTATCATTTTGGTTCTGGAAATGGCTATTTCTGCAGAACCATTAGCACACTGCACAAAGTATTTATCTTCTTCACAGTCAACACACGGCAATAGTAGTTTTGCTTCACCTAAAGGAACAGAATTATTTTTTTCCAGGGATTTTAGGCACAACATGGATTTCAGTTTTCAAGATGAAATGTTACATCAGCTCAGGCTGAAAGTTGTCCAGGTACTTCACAGTAAATCCAGCTTAAGCAGGTTAAGCCAGCCTGAATGGATTGTATATATTGTCATTATTTTCTCATCCCATAGTTCCAGTTAGTGCCATACACACACAGGTTATTAGGCACACATGCAAACAGCCTCAGCTTATCTTAAAACTAGTGACATAAACCAGATGTTTCATCAGCAAGGTACACGATTCCCAAGAAATATGCCTACCAGTTTTACTCTCGCAGATCCACTTGTGTTGGATACAACATCTGTTTCGACTTCTGCACATCTGTAGTCTTCACAGCCACGACCATCTACACGAAGGTCCTCCTAAGCATGACAAGCAATATGGTGAGCTTAAGGGAATCAGTAATGAAAAGTAAAAAAGAATCTGTGTTTTTAAAGTTTTCTTTTCCTATGCCACACACAGTAGTGAAAAAGATGTAAAAGCAACAGCTCTTAGTTTCAACACTAACTTTCACTTAAGAGTATAGCAGAACCAACCTTACTTTTCCATCGACCTCTCATTTACCCACACCTTGCAACAAGCTCTCTGCAGACAGATATGAATTCCTGCACTAAGTCACTCTGATTCCAAAAGAAAGCTTCAGACCGGCTTTAAAAGGCACTTTAGCAAACACAACAGGGGTCTTCCCTGTGATGATCAAGTTCTGCACTTATATATAAGTAATTCGCAGACAAAGATAAGCCACCAGCCTTTTAAATGCTTTAATCTTCTTGTACTTCAAAACCAGGTATTATGCACCCCCAGATACTATACAGCTCATTCCCATAACAGTAGTTTTCGCTACAGTAAAATACAGTCTCTGTACTTTGCAGAAAGTACAGTCCTTTCATCTTTGGGATTTCTCCCACACATCCCTTCACTCTTCTTCCTAAGAGGCCAGGCCGAGAAAGTTGGGGTTGTTCAGCCTGGAGAAGAGAAGGCTCTGGGGAGACCTTCTTGGGGCCTTTTCAGCACTTAAAGGGGCCTGGCAGAAAGATGCGGACAGACTTTTTAGCAGGGCCTGTTGTGACAGGACAAGGGGTGATGGTTTTAAACTAAAAAAAGGGGAGATGTGGACTGAAGAGAAGGAAGATATTTTTTACACTGAAGGTGGTGAGCCCCTGGCCCAGGTTACCCAGAGAGGTGGTCGATGCCTCATCCCTGGAACCACTGCAGGTGAGGTTACACAGGGCTCTGAGCAACCTGCTCTAGTTGCAGATGTCCCTGCTCACTGCAGGGGGGGTTGGACTGGATGGCTTTGAAAGGTCCCTTCCAACACAAAACAGCCTATGATTCTCTGATTCCTTGGTCCACTCCACTGTGCCTTACAGTGACGGGCTAAAACTCTACACAACAGCAAAAACTTGAGAAAGAGCAAGAGAAGAGGGGAAAAGAGAACAAGAAATGAAAAGACAAATCCTCGTTCTGTTCTCAGCCTGATGGGATGATTATCACCCCAGAGGTTTCCCCTCTAAATGCCAGGAAAGCTCCCTCCCTCCTCCCCAGCCTACACCGTGAGCAGTTTCCGTCTCACGCCCCACAGGGGGTAGCGCGGAAGGGCGGGGACGAGCCCTTGCCCCACAGGTCAACACCACCACCACCACCACC